>JAAAKE020021216.1:0-10363 GCA_010014785.2 Anisolabis maritima | reverse complement strand
TCAATACTCAGATAACTCGATTGTTAAAAAATTTCCAACAACTACAATGATTATTAGATATCTTTTTTTTGGAAAAATAATATTAATACACAAATAAATGTTTTTACAATAATTTTCAAGATAATAAATAATGAAATAATCATACCTTTTGGAATTGGAAGCCGCTTTATATTGTTCTTAATTTATATTGAGGTATTAATATTATCTATGAGCAGCATTTGTAAATTTTCATGAATTTGGGGAAAAATTAGCCTAATTTTCACTTTTCCTATTTATGACAGGAAATAAATCACCTCCTATTTTAATTAAACCCTAAAAAAAATTTAACGGAAAAATTAAAAAAATTAATTAAATTTTTTCAACAAGTTAAATGAAAAAAAAAAATTTTTCTCTATATTCTAAAATAAATTTCTATTTAAAGTAAAATTTTAAAGTTCTGTTGTTTAGTCTCAGCTGGATATTTCATTTAAAATTTTAGTTATTATTCTGAATATAGGCGAAAATCTGGTTGTGGAAATGATAAGAGATAACAGACAAATAGATACCTCTCGGTTATAAGAAAAAATCTCATTTTAAAAGGGCTATAAGGGTATAAGGGCTCCAATTGGGAATTTAGAAGTTGGTTCGTCCCGTCTCACATGCACCCCTTTGTCTCTGTGGCGACTTCACATTCATATCAATTAAGGACATGTGCGTCATATAAAGTGCGTAAGTATTACATTCACAAAAAAATCGATGTCGAGATTTCAACGGAAATACACGTTTTAAGGACCTTAAATGTAAAATATAGGTCCCTCAAAATGGTCTGTTTTTGTGTGTATGAATAAAATTTCTCAAAAAGGAAAAACATTCGAGGCTGAAATTTTATTTTTAAATCCTCGAAGCTTTTGAATAAAATCGGCTAACGGATAGTACTACTTTACGAATGTAATTTTTAGTTTTTTCAAATTTCTCCAAATTTTCTCTAACAATTTTGATTAAAATTCATGAAACAATAATTATTTATTAAATGATCTTTGAAATGTATTTACCCCTACCCGCCCCAAAATTGTTTAGGGCTCACTTTACTGATATACTTTTTTAGTTTTTTTTTTTTTTTTTTTCAATTTTCTCAAAATTTGCTCTAACGAGTTTGATTAAATTGACTGTACATATATTAATCATTTTCTACCTGAAAATTGTGTTAATTAAATTAAAGGCCCAAAATGGGCCACTGTGCACTTCGCTTGCGCTCGCTGACTCACTTTTTTATTCTTTTAAATGAGTCAAATTTTAATGAGTTAAATTTTCTTTCCATTTAAAATATCTCTATTAGACATCCTAGAATAAAATAAATTTTTTACTTTTTATTTATCTTTCAGAAAACAAACAAAATGCGAGACATGAAATTCTCATTTATTAAATAAAAAATAAATTCAAATTGGCTTTTCCTTACCTTAGGTAAAAGAAATGATGCGCGTTCAGTCACAGTATATATATTTTTTTAATTTAAATTCTGTTCACTACTGAAAAATAATTTCATTAGTTTCGAAAGAAAAAAAAGATCAAATGAATCAACGAATTAACTATTCTGAATGTATATCTGATTAAAATAATGTCATAAATGAAAAAGTTTCATTCCCAAATCCCACCGGATATCCGACTATTTTTTACATCAGGCCTAGATTAATTTAATTTTTTTTATGTGTTTCAGATTGATTGATGCAAAAAATGATAAATCTTCTCCACGACAAAATATCACAGTTGGTAAGTTTTAATTAATTAATTTGAAGACATAATTTTCTTCAAATTTAATTGACATTAATCAAACATAATGCATTCTTTATTAACATAATCACAAAAGGTTGTCAACATTTTAAAACATAAGAGTAAATGAAAAAAATAGATTTTGGTGTTCCGAGATCTTGATAATTGAATTAGATATTAATATTTCTTAAATCCTTCCCCCCCCCCCCCCCCGTGGACAAAATAACACCCTCAATATTTATAACCTTAAAAACCAAGGGGGGGGGGTTCGGATCCCAGGCAGGCGGATTAAAATTTATTTCAATCAAATTGGATTTCAAATGATTTCAATAAATATGCTTGGATTACATGATTTGTAATAAATTTATTGTGAATTGTTTCAAGTTTATATGGAATGCTTTATGCTGAAAAGATTAAAAAAATGTCTTAAATCGAGTTTATCAAGGCATATTTTTCCTGTTTGCTCAAGAGACCAACTGGTCTGAGTCGAGTGTTCGGTGTTTGATGACCGTCTCAATTAAAGATAATTATGATACCAAAGTGTCTGCGAAGAATAAACTAAAATTTTCAACCAAAATACAAAACCTTTATATAGATTTTGATCTCAGAAACTCTCTGCGTCGCTTAATTTAATTTAATTTAATTTAAGAGACAATTTCTGTCTCCCTCTGTCCTATTTATAATTCTATGTTTATACAAATACGAATTGAAGAGAAAAATTAATACTTGAAAATCAAACATTGTCGAACAAGGTCCACTACATTAAGGGGCAAAAAATTGGCCTAGCCCTCTCTCCTCCTCCCAAATGAAAATTTTTTCTAGATGCCTCGATCAAATATAATTATTTAAACTAAGGAGTAAATTATCATTATTGCCAATTATATATCTATATACTTTTTAAAAACCATTATTAATCAGTTACAGACTTTGAATCTGGTTCAGACGAGATTGCATATGACGAAATGCCAGATATGTATTTTGTTGAAGAGGCAAATGGAGACATCCACGTATCAGGTTTATCTCAATTCAGAGACCATCGAGAAGCCAACCCTTCAGCTGAAACCTTCTACTTTAAGCAAAGCCCAACATCAGAGGAAATTCTGGATAAACAAATTTATGATGCCTACATAAAGGAGGCCAATCCCATTCCTTGGTAATCAAATGTATTATTATTTATTTTTTTATTTCTGTTTATCGCTGTTCATTGGACGCTTAAGAGTCTTAGAAACAAAAGTACGCATGAAACATCGGCAATAAGCAGAAATAAAAAAATCCTTTTTTATTTTATATTTATAAATACTCTTGCTATCTGCATGCCATTTCTTCAATTATTATTATAAACATAATCTAAACTTTGACTAAAAAATTTATATTAGCCTACACAAAATATTATATGTAAGACTTACATTTCATTTATTTCCGCAAACTGCTCCATAAGGCAAAAATATTTTAGGACACCGCAAATCCTTTAAATATAGTAAACAAAATCATATAATAATTTTTATCCATTTAATATCAGTGGAATGATATATCTATTCTTGAAATTTCTTTCTATCTTGTCTTCTGTTTTTACCTGATTTTTTTATTTACTTTATATATAAAGAATAAATTTATATATTTTTTTCTTATTTATCTTATTCTTTTTCAGCATCAAATCAAACGATAAAAGATGTATTGAGCAAATAAAGCAACAAAGAAAATATGGAGGTAATATTAAATTTTAGCGTTATCTATAAAATAACTTTATGTTTAACAATAAAAACAAATCCAAAATAGTTTAATCTATTAATTTGGAAATTTCAAAACAAAAGGTGAAAATTTAATAAATTAATAAACTTTTTATTATTTCTTTCTCGTATCTAGATATGAAATCTAGGGTGAGAAAGTCTTGTGATCGCAAAAAAATAGATGACGAGATTTGAGGAATCCTGGGTCTAAAAAAGTGGGTATCGTGGGTGTCTGCCTGTGTGTCTGTGCGTGAACAAGATATCTCAAAAACGAAAAACGTATGGGGCTGAAATTTTATATTTAAATTAGGTGCCCTTCTAGCTTGTACCTCGAAGCTTTTGAATAAAGGCCAAAGAGTACTTTTTTAATTTTTTTTAATTTTCTCAAAATTTTTGATTAAAATTTATAAACCAATTATTTATCAGATGATTTTTGAAATGCATTAACCCTTAACTACCCTTCTTGGGGCCCTCTTTTCTGATGTACTCTTTTTAGTTTGTTTGTGATTTTCTCTTAAATTACTCTACGAATATTAATTAAATTGACTGTGCATATAATAAATAGATCTTTAAAATGTATTAATCATTTTCCATCTCAAAATAGTGTGGGACTCTCAGTTTTGGATTTTAAATATTCCATAGAAAAGATAAGAAGACTTGTGGCCATGATAACAAAATATAAATATTTTTAATTTCTAAATTCGATAATAAATAAAATTGCCAATTTTTTCCAACTCATGTCCCATTTTATTTAAAGAATTGAATATTTGATTTGCAAATATTTTTCTATTTAGGTTCCTAATAATAATTTATTTTTTTTTACATTAGGTTCCCGCATATTTCACAATCATTACGATTTTAAAACTTCTAACAATCAACAAAATGAGAATCGAAATTGGCCAGAGAAATTTGTTTTAATGCATTTCAATAAAAAAAATGAAGAAAAAGCAGATGGAGGAAGAACAAACGATTTGCTTATTCAAACAAAATATAATAATAATATATCAAACAAAAATTCAATTTTACAAAGAAATGCTATTATTTGCAATCTAGGTTGCCATGATAAATTCTATGACTATTATCTATATATTTATCATTATTTTTTAAAGGAAATTTTGAAAAAAATCAATTATAAGAATGAAATATTTTTATATCGTAAAAATAAATTACTCTATCTTTCAAATGAATTTCAAATTTTATGGATTGAAAATAAAGAGAGCATCAAAAGTAAAATTATTAAAATTTTTCAAGAAACTAGTGATTTGGAATTTTTAAATTTTGAAAATTTTTTGTCTACTTTTGTATTTTATATTGAATCTTTTTACAAGAATTTAATTTTCAAAAAAATTAAAGATTCTTTAATAAATGAAAAATTTTATAGCGATTCAAAGGAAAATTTTATATCATTTTGGAAAGATTTTATAAAAAATAAAAACCAAGAATTAAATGAAATATATGGAGAAGATAATAAAAATTCATATACAAAGGGGACTACTGATCATAATGACTATTCAAAGGTATTTAATAATAAAATTATTAGAAAAAGTAGTGACAGAAATTCATATCTCAAAATAGATGAAAACCAAAAGGAGTCAAGCTATAAACCATCTCAATTTCCAAAAGAAGATAAAGCGGAAAATTATAGAGAATTAAATAATAATAAAGAAAAAATTCCTCCCCGTGAACAATTAATAAAGGACTCTTCAAATTATCAAAAAACAAATAAAAATAAAGATTTCCGAGACCCAAAAAGAGAAGATAAAATTCTGCTTTCTTATAGACATCTTGAATCCCCTCAAATTATTTCAGTAGACTCGGAAAATAATTTAGAAAATTTTATAGAATCCCCTAAACAAAACAATTATAGAAAAGGAAAAATTCAAATAACAACAGAGAAAAATTCCTACTACAAAAACCAAGATGATAGGAAAAAACATCAGCTACCATCTTATTTAGTAAAGTCGAGTCATGTAGAAGATTATAGAAAAATCAATGGCAATCAAAAATCAGAAATGGTTCCCTCCGAACAATCAAAATTTCCAATAAAAGACTCTTCCAAATACCCCTCTTCTTATAATAAAATTATGGAAGGGAATTACCATGATTCACAAAATAACAATGGTATTTACTTAAATGATGCTAAAAATATTTCTGACGATTCTAAAATTAAATTAGAAAATTTTGCAAACAAAAATGTCCAAGATAAGTCTAAAAACAATTTTAAATCTTGGAAAAAAAATTCTTATTCCACTTATCAAGGCGAATTTGATAACAAGCCCTCTCATTTAGCAAAAGAAAACGAATCAGAAAATTATAAGAAGAAAGAAGAAAAATTTTTCCCGAGTGAACAATCCAATTATGAAGTGGAATCTTCTTCAAAATATCGAAAGACAAATAAAAATGAAGATTACATAGATTCAAAAAAAAAAGATAAAATTCTTCACTCGTACACTCACCAAGAAAAAGTACCTCAAATTATTTCCGAAGAAAGAGAAAATTCGGAATCTAGAAAACAAAAAAATTATCAAATGAAATTCCACGTTACAACTGAGAAAAATTCCTATCAAGAGGACAAACCATCTTATTTAAAAGATAATGAATTAGGAAATTATAAACATTTCAATAAAAAGGAAGAAAAAATTCCCTCTCAACAATCTAGTTCTTATGGACATTCTTTAATAAATGATCTTCCAAAATATCACCTTACAAAAAATAAAAATGAAGATTTTTTAAAGTCAAAAAAAGATGAAGGAACAAAAATATCTTACTCTTCTTACATTCATCAAGAAAACCCTCAAACAACTGAGAAAAATTCCTATTACAAAAATCAAGAGGGCAAACCATCTTATTTAAGAAAAGATCATGAAATAGGAAATTATAAGAAATTCTATGAACAAGAAGAAATAGTTCCCATCCAAGAGTCAAATTTCCTAATAGAAGACTCATCTGCTTATAATAATCAAATTAAAAAGAAATATTCAAAAAAAGAAAATCCGATTTTTTTAACAGACTCTCATAAAGAAAATTCCCAAAAAATGCCAGAAATTTCTCAAAAATATAAGGATCCTAGAAAACAAAAAAATTATCAAATTGAAAAATTCCACATAACCACAGAGAAAAATTCCCACTACAAATATCAAGAGGATACATCTTATTTGCCAGACGGAAAAGAGCTAGAAAATTATAAACATTTTAATAAAAAGGGAGAAAAAATTCCATATCAACAATCAAATTCCTTTGAAGATTTATTAATAAAAGACTCTGAAAAAAACCATTTAACAAAAAATAAAAATGCAGGGTTCTTAAATTCAGTAATAGATGATACACAATTTCCAATCTCTTACTATCATCCAGAAAACCCTCAAACAACTGAGAAAACTTCCTATTACAAAAATCAAGAGGGCAAACCATCTTATTTAAGAAAAGATAATGAATTAGGAAATTATAAGAAATTATATAAGCAAGAAGAAATTATTCCCTCCCTTCAACAATCAAAATATCAGAAGAAAGACTCTTCAAAATTTCAATCCTCTTATAATAAAATTAAAAACAAAGGTTCAGATAAAGAAAATGGAAATTTAATAAGAGATCCTCCCATATTCCCAAATTCCTATAGAAATCCAGAGGGTTCTAAAAAAAATTTAGAAATGAATGAAAATAAAAACAATTATAAATTGACTGAAACAACAGAAAAAAATTCGTATATCAAAAACCAAAAGGAATCGTATTACAAACCAGCTTATTTATTAAAATCAAGTGCGGACAATTATAAAGATTTAAAGAAGAAAGGAGACATTTATAAAGAGGTGGATATTACACCCTATGAACAATTAAATTTCCAAGGAAATTCTTTAATAAAAAATCAATCAAAATTACATACAAATCAATATACATATACAAGCGAAGATACCGAACGAGATAATTCAAAAGATAGTTCCATGGCATATCAGAGTATCCTTACTAAGGGAGAATATAGGGCTAAAAATAAAAACCACTATAAATTAACAGAAATACCTGAAAGAGATTCTTATTTAAAAAAATATCAAGAAAATCAAGAGAAACTTCACGATATAACTAGAAATCGTCAAAAAGAGCAGGCTGAAGGTTTGAAAAATTCGGAAAAACTTATCGATCAAAAGAATCCTTTAAATCAAATAAACAATTCTGTTAATATATTCCCTGATAAAACTCATAGTATATTCCCATATGGTGACAAAGATTCAAATATGAATTACAAGAAAAATCTAAATAATAGAGGTGAGGATATAAATGGCTCTAGTTTCCAAAAATATAGAAATGGAAAACTAAATGACGATTTTACTAAAAACGAAAGAAGAAATAAATATAATTTTGAAAAAAATAATGATGCCCTAGTAGGACATTTAAGAGCTTCTGAAAATAAAAAACAAAATTCAGAACAAATTCCGGATTTTCTAAAACTCAGAAATAATAAAAATTCTTTGGGAAATGAACTTACTTCTATCGATTCTATTAAAGATCATAATAATAATACTTCTGGAAAGGAAACTGTTATCGATTCCAATTTTAAAATAGATGAACAAATAAATGAGGATGTTAAAAATGAATCTAAAGAAATCTATCTAGCTCCTTTAAAAGAAAGCTTTAGAATTAATTTAAATAATGAATTCATTCCCACTCAAAATAATCATTTGAATTTAGAAAAAAATTTCAAAGGAAATGATAGAGAAACAATTAAAAATGCACCGCCATCACTCAAGCAAAATGAAGTGAAATTTGAAGAATTTTTAATTCAGAAACCTGAAACAAATTCTTTAAAGTTATCAGAGGAATTTTCAATTAATATAAGTAAAAACAATAACGAAACAAAATTTTCTATTCCAAAGTCTCCCATTCTGAATTCTGATTCAAAAAGTTCTGAGGAGAAACGTGAAATTAAAAACAATTCTGTTCTTGAAAGAGAGTCTTTTATAAAAAATGTCGAAACAAGAGAAAAAGAATTAAAAAATATAACTAAAATAAATTTAGAAGAAAATACGTCAAAAAAGCCAGGTAGAAATTTCGAAAAGCATAAAATTTCTGATGTATCAAAGAGTGAAGCTTTAAGCGAATCAAAATTAACGCCACTAAATGATGATAAACTGAATTTGAACAAGGATATTAGAAGGCAACAAAATATTCTAGAAGATATACCAAACTTGTTCATTTCAAATGCAAATAATAAAAACATTACAAATTCTGCTGATCATTCTAGTAGAAAAAAACAATTAACGCAAATGGAAAAAATTTCAAATTTGAATGACAATTATATTTTAACACAAAATTCAAATAATTATAATTTCAATTCTAAAGAGAATTTTAAGAAAAGAATAGAAAATTTCGAGAAAGAACCTTTTAAAAAACAAAAATTCTTAAATCAAAATTCAGAAAATTATCCCAATTTTGAAATGAAATTTAAAAAAGGAGAAATACCTTCAATGGTGGAGAATTTTGAAAATCTTCCTTCTAGAATTTCTAACGAAACCGAAACGAATGCAAGAATTGATTCTATAGAAAAAAATATTAAAATTTTGGAAAATAAAAATAATTCCATAAATACCAATTCTAAAAACAAAAATTTGAAATTAAATGAAGAGGTCAAAAAAAATGATTCCTTAAAAAATTACGATAATAAAAATTTAATCTTGAATTCACATGATAAAATTTATTCATATATAAAAAAAGATAAAAATAAAGGAAAAGTAAAGAGAATATATATCATTGAATCAAATGATGATGATGATGAATGTGCAAGATGCAATCAGACAAGAACAAAAGTCCAAGATCACTTATTTAGGCCAGCAGATAAAAATAAGGAGATATTTAATGAAAAAAATTATGATGAAAATAAGTCAGCTTTATTTTCGAAAATCTTACAAATGACTTCGAATAGTCAACTAAAAAATAATTCCACTTCATTAGTTTCACAATGTGAAGATTATATCCTCAAGAAATTTGAATTCTTTCAGATGTTGATTGAATGGTTAAAAGAATTTACACTTGAAAACGTTTTGTGAATAAATAATAAGGAAGGACGTCATTGAACTGACAAGACATGAATTTATAGCATTATCAAAATATTTTTATATTTGAAGAAATATATATATTATATATAAATATAAAGATTAATAAATATAGTAAGAAGCCAAGTTAAATAAAAAGGGGTGGGATAATCAAATTCAGATAGTCTAGAGCTCAGGATTTCAAATATATATTTTTCAAACAAAATCAATTTTTCATTCAGTATTTTTGAATGATGATTTGAATTTTTTAAGAATCGGAGATCTTTGGATTTATACGATAAATACATATGTACACTTTAAAGAGAACCGATATTCGTTCATATTTATTTAAATTAATTGGTAGAAAATAAATAAAAATAATCATAAAAAAAGATTGATAGGGTTTAAAGAATCCCGGATATCGCATCCGCATTGTAACCACGAGTTGAACATGGTCTTTAAAAAAAAAGATTTATCAACATGTTGGGCTCGTCCTCCTAGGAAGGCTCGTATTAACAAAAAAGGGGGGGGGAAGAATTGAAAAAAATTTTAAAAACAAATTTATGAAACCAAAATAAGAAAAGATACGTTATGTTGATAACAATTTTTTCTTTTTATTCTGCCCCTCTAGGCTAACATTTCAGCCTTTATATATATATTTGGAGTATATATCTATTATTAATTATTTCTTGAGTTTTACCCTAAGGACAGAATAATTTATTAACATTAACAATAAAAGTATTTATATTTTTAGTGTATTTTAAAAATTATTTAAAAAAAGACTGAAAAAGTGAATTGTTCATCAAGGGAAAAATTGCTCTGGTTTCGAAGGAATGAATTCGTCAAATATGTCGTTATTTTAGACTTGAA
>JAAAKE020021205.1:0-10363 GCA_010014785.2 Anisolabis maritima | reverse complement strand
ACCTTGAGCTGATAGCCAGGCGCTCTCTCCCATTCCCTTTTATTATATTCTATTAATAGATAATTAAAGATATTTCTCTTTGCAATTTTTTAAAATCATCAGAACATTAAAAATTTTATTATAAAAGCATAGAAAACAGATTTATTAAAACATAGATAAATAAAATAATCTCGGGAGTTGAGGTATTCACTGATCATTATTAAAGAGGCATTTTTTTTTTTTTGAATGATTCTCAATCAGAGGTCTCTGCACCCTAAAAATTCTCCTATCAAATAAAAAAAAAAAAAAAAAAAAAAAAAAAAATCGGGCACATATGTTGAGTTTAAAATGAAAAGACTCGTAATAAAACAACCGATGATGCACAAAGAGATAAGATCCAGGCCGACTCATCGCACAACCTGAAGATTTTTAAAATTAATTTTTATTTATGTTTTTTTTTAACTTTTTTTTTATAAAAAAAAACTCAATGATTAGTATTTCTTTTGTTTTTATTATCTTAAAGATCGTATGATTTTTCAAAAATAGATAGAAAGAGAGAGAGAGAGAGAGGATAATTGATTAACTTAGGAGAGAGAAAGATAAAAAATAACGAATAGGAAAGAATTTTTGAGATTAAAAAAAAAATACTATATTATCCCTATGAAGAAAAATTTTACAAAAGGCTATGATACATCATTTCAATGCAAAATTTCATGTAGTTGAAGAATCTGTAGTCAATATTTCGATATGTTGATTAGTTTGTGATCTTATGATAAAAATCATAAAATATGATATATGTATTCGATTCAGAATATTATGCTGTTTAAGAAGCACGAATTTTATATCTTTTAGTTTTTTAATAATTTTGATGAAAACTAAAATGAATACATTCATCTGTCAAAAAAAAAAAAAAAAAATTGACTTTTTTAAAATTCTGTTTGTTTTACGACTACAAGAGGAATGTTCTCGTTAGAGAATTTAATTTGCCATTAAATTCAATCCATATCAAGAACTAAATTTGTTTATTTAATTAGAAAAAAAAAAAGGAAGAAAAAATTATTAAAAAGTGCAAGCGCAATCTAATTGAAATAAGAGAATATAAAATTTCTCATAATGAGAAAAATTAAATGAACAATTACAAATAAAAAAATTAATGGAGAATTATAGATTTTTTTTCGAAACGAAAACGGCGCACAGAGACCTAGTCGAGGTACGGGCATATAAATCGTCTAGTCTTTCAACTCTCAATTGGAATCTTAAAATTGTTTTGAGTATTTTTCTCTTATTTGTGGGCGAATTCTTATGGAAAAAGAAATGACACTCTTTCATAGAAGCATAAATGTATATTTAATTTTTGGTTGAGATTCCCCTATTTTAAAAGCCCTTTTATTAGTGACCCCGACAATTTCAAATTTTGAATTTTGCGCTTTCTTTAATTTTTAATAATTTTTTCTTCTTTATTCGTTATTTTTTTATTAAATAAAGATATTTAGTGCTTAATATTGATTGAATTTAATGTGAAATTAAATTCTCTAACAAAACACTCCTGTTTTGGTCATAAAATGTACAGAATTAAAGAGAAGTCGAATTTTAATAGATGAATTTATTCATCTTGTATTTCATCAAATTATTAAAAAACTATTAAAGATATAAAAATAGAGAATAGTACTTCTTAATCTGCATAAAATTCTGCATTAAATAGTTGTATCAAATTCCATATAAGTTTTTTAGTTAATGATAGCTTGATTGTCAATTTTTTATGCTTGTTATATATTATTACTCAAAAAATAATTAAGATTATTGATTCGTAATCGCTATAAAATTCTGCTCTGAATACATGTATCATATGAAATATATATTGGATGATTATTGGTAACTACGCTATCAATTTTTTTGATGATTTTTATTTAATTACTCAAAAAATATTTATGATAGAAAAATAAGGATTAGTGATCCGTAACCAGCATAAAATTAAGCATTGAATACATATATTATATATATATATTCTAAGTTGTTTATTTTAACATCTAATATTTTTATGGTTTTTATCAATAGATCAAAAACTATTTGATTTATCGAGTTTTGTCAACAAATTCTTATTCTTAATCCATGTGAACTTTTGCATTGAAATGACGTATCATATGTCTTCATAGCTTTTTTGAATTTTTCTTTATAGCGATATTGAATTATCTTTTTTTTAATCTCAACAATCGATTCCTCTTCGCTCCGCCCAATTTGTTATTTTTATTTCTCTCGATTCTTTCCGACCAAGGACTCTTATGGTCACCTGATATTCTATTCCTATTCCCATCTCTTTCTATCTTTTCTCTTTCAATTCAGGTTGGAAATACGCAGGGCCCATTTGGTTCAGAATTTAATAAAGAATATTTCGTTAGTTTGGGTTATAAATTAATTAAAACCTGTGCTCGTGTTGAGACATCTTATTATATATTTTTATTTATTTATTTATAATTTCTAACATCCCCCATCTCATCTTTGTTCCCACGAACTTTCGCTTTAATTAACCCAATAATAACGGATATATTAATTATTTAATATAAATCAATTTTCAGTCTATTTTTCTTAAACATGATTGGCAATGCGACGTTACCATTTAGAAATCGGCCGCTAGGTTCACTGTACTTTTTGCTTCTTTTATTATTTCTTTTTGAGAAAAGACTTTTTAACTGTTTTTTTTTTTTCATTTTGAATAAAATTTAAAAAAATATTTGAGAACCATTATTTGGGCAATCTATCTTAGCGATAAATCTGTAAATATGGACGATAGCAAATAAAGCCAAAGTATGTACATTATTTGGCTTTTGGCCACTGGAATGGTATATTGGGACCATCATAATATATCGTCTTGATTAAGCATCTGAGAAATCAACTTATTATCAACTATATGATACTCTTTATTTATTATTTATTTTGTGATAATAGATTTAATTATTTAATTTTAATTTAGTTCTTGTTAAATCTTTTGGTTAAAAAAAAAATAGTTTATTTAATGATCTTGAGATGGCGTTAAAAGCTTTAATATTTTGAACAACTCAGTGCTTCGTTCTATCTTCTTTGCTATTCTGCCTAAAATGAAATTAAATTAATCCATGATAACCTTTTTTCTTTTTGCTTTTATCTAGTGCATGAATCAATTCTATCGGTTGAATAATTGAGTAGATGTGCTATTTCATCATGGCTGAAACTGAATTATTGTATATGAAAATAATGTTAATCGGCTTTAATTAAAAATGTGTGATATTAAATCGGATTCCAAACAACACATTTTTATTTATTGCATGCGAGATGTCCGGTTTCATACCAAAAGAAGAACATTTGCAGAAAGCAACGAATTTCTGCTTTAAAGACAAAACTGAAGTCGTTTCTGAATAGAATTGTGACTGGCAATGAAAAATGAATTCGTTTCTTTACGACAACCATGGGTGCGTTCCGACGAACTATTAACATCAACATGGAAAGAAGTTCATGCAGGGCATTTGGTGGGATCAAGTTTGTGTGGTAAATTATGCAACCGAATCAAACCGTTAATCCTAAGCTTCAACGACATTTTGAATCGAGAATTTAAAAGAAAACACCAGCCAAAAAACAGTAAAATTATTCTAATCCATGCCAATGCTCGGGCACATGTTTGAAAATCTTAGAGGCACTTGAATCGCTTTCTTCACCAAACCTTGCTCCTTCAGACTTTCAGATCCTATGAAGATATCAAAAAAGTACTCGATGACTGGATCGCCTCAAAAGAACCTATCGGGGAATCCATCCGGGAAAAAATTGTAGCTTCTAAAGGAGAATAATTACAATAAAATATAATGTATCGTTCTTTTGAAAAAAAAAAAATAAACCGTTTTTTTAAAAGGCACCGAAGATTAATTCAACCGCCTAATAAAATAAATTTGTTCAATTGTATAATACTTATACATGATGTCTATTCAAGCGGAAGTTTTTTTGTTGAATATGAAAAAGAAACGAGCAATTAATTCATTTGGGTAAGTACTTTTTTCTTTTGGCATATTAATTCTCATCATTTTATTTTACGATAAATAAATAATAAAATAAAAAATAAATTTTTAAAACGAATTTTATAATTATTTTTAATCAAATTTGTTCATATTTTCCATATAATATATTTTTTCAATTCTAAAAATATTCAGAGAAAGATTGAAATTATTAATATTAATTAAATAGAAAACTATTTTAGATATCAGAATTCTTTAACGTGCATTTATAATCAATTTCATTTTTCTAGTTTATGGCAACGGAACTACGGAACTACGGAAAAGAAACCATTATTTTATTAATAAAATGCTCCAATATAGACCTATATATACTATAAGTGTAATACTAATTGAACACCCTTTATCATTAGTTTCATTCTAATGGATATTTTGGAGAGTTACATCAAATTCAAAATCATATTCCATAATGTTTTACTTTATTATTAAATTTATTATTTTCGGATTTCATCTATGTCTTTTAATTATCCATAAAGACGAAACCAAAGATACAGGTTGTCCAATTACTTTTGCGGGGAGATTGCATAAATTAAAACTCGATATAATTATTCAAGGATATTTATTTATATGTATCGGAATTCATTTGATTTAAATAAACCCCCCTTGGCTTTAAGGCTATCAATATTGACATTGTCAATACATCTAACCTCCCTCCAGCAGGGCCGGCTTCTCTTTAAAAAGCCCGGGTGCAAGAAACCTTTTGGGGCCTTGAAATATTTTCCAAAGATAAAAATGAAAGGATCGGAATATATCGCGGAGTTCCTGGCCCTTAGGGCCTAATAACTCAGGGAGATGATCATAATGATGCCCATTTTCTTTTATAATATATTTCTAATTAAATTTGTATTTTATTAAATTTCTAATTATTTTTCTATTTTTGCCTCTTAGTTTAGAATTTAAATGAATTATAGAGAAAAGGAGGTGAATTGTAAATTTGATAAATTAAATATAAAATTATCAAGAAATGGATTAATAAATTTCATAAATTAAATATAAAATTATCAAGAAATGTATTAAAGAAAAAGAAAATAAATTGATAAAAATATAAATATATCCACCCCTCCTTCTCCTTGCCCGGGAGCCTTCTCGATTTTTTTTGATTACGACTACTACGGCTCGAGAGGAGGTGATAACAACTTCTACCGCTCGAAGGAGGCAGACTACGACTCGAGAAGTAGCAATTGCGACTTCTACCAGGATCATCAGCAGAGGATCTCTTACTAGTCTCCGGTGCGTGACCATTGTCTCCTGCTGACAAGTTTGATTTAGCGAGAGTGGCATTCGCGATTTTTGTAACGAAGGGGTTCATCGCAGCAAGAGTCGCCGTCAACCGTCTTTCATCATCAAACAGTCAACTAGCAGGTCGCTGGATTGACTGTGGCCAACGGCGGAGGAAGAACCTGCGCTCAACCGCACTCCTCACCATTCATTTATTTTTTTTCTCTTTTCACCGCCTCATTACATTTGATCAATTTATATATATTTTATCTAACATTTTTTTTTATTTTTATTTAATACTGTTTCACTTGCATTGCACTTACATTCAATTTTTTTTTATTATTTCATTTTATATTTTTTTTTTATTTATTAAATTTGCTTATTATTTATTTCCTTTTTTTTTTTTATTTATCATTATTCAGCAAGCAGATTTCTCCCTGAGTTTGCACTCCCCGGTGTCAGGCTTGGGTGCGATTACCAACAATGATCCACACTTGCTGAAACCTGTGCGATATATACATGTATTTCGTAATATTTATATAATTATGCGATTTTTCCTTTGCTATGTCGTATATGATTCTCTCAATCATCGATACAAAAAACATATAATAAACTTTTACTAATAGTTTTTAGTTCATGATCGGGGCCGTCTCAATCGAGGGGCACGTCTACATTGCACCCCAGGACCAGAGGGCTTTCTAAATTTTTTTTTTAGTCCGGCTTCTTGGACCATATTGACTATAAACGATACATATATACGGTTATTAAGATACAAATTATCCAGACATTTATTTACACCAATAATTGACTTTCTAATTTATTAATAATCAACTAATTTAACAGTGCTTAATTATTAGCAACAATGTCAACAAAATATTTTATTTTATATTCCATTTTAACAAAGGTTTTCTCAACTTCGTTTAATGATGTTTTTCAAATGAAAAGAAAAGAAATTCAAAAATTCAATATGTCTTTGTCCCAACATACAGGTCACACAGGATTCTCTTTACGTCCCGCTGCCGGGCTTTTGACGGCTCGTGACTTCCTGGCCAGTCTCGCTTTCTGTATCTTTCAAAGTACACAATATCTCCGACAGACAAGCTCGCACATATCACACTCCTAAACCGTAAGTCCCTTTAATTTATATATCCTTTGTGAAAATTCTTTATGATAAGAACAAAAAACAAAACTTAATCCATTAATTTAACAACAAATAAGCTAATGAGAACAATCCCATATTACGTAATAATTATTTGTTTGGAGAAATTTTTTTTTTAATAATCCAAAAGGATGAAAGGCACCCTGTCCCTTGGTGCAGAGGTAGAGCTTTCACCTCACAAACCAAAGGTCAGTGGTTCGCTTCCCGTCCTGAGCGACAAAAATTTATTTCTATTATATTGGCTACCAATTAATAGAAATAAATAAGGAAGGAGTCTAAATGGCCTCAGATGCCGAAAAAGACTTAAAAAAAAAAAAAGAAAGGATGAAAGGCAGGAGCAGCCAAAATTGTAAAGCCTCTGGATGCTTAATGAATTGAGACGTTTCAGGACTTTTTCATCTTTCTTGCTGTGTCTTTTTGTATATAAAAATAATTTTATAATTTTATGTTTGTATAATTGCATTTGTATTTCTTTTTGTTTTATAAATTTCAACAGATAAAGAGGGTTCTGTGGTGCAATTGGAAGGGGGTCGCCAAACGGGAGAGCACAGCAGATCGATGTTCGCATCCCGAGCATGGTGAGATTTTTTCTTTAAATAAGAATATTTCATGTAAAGAAACCTTGGCCTGGAATGGAGCATTGGACTATTATTTCATTTGGACGGTATAGGCCCACTTGCCTGTTCCCTATTTATTACTTTAGTGCACGGAAACGCATACCTCAAACCCAACCGATCTCTGGCCATCTATCGACCCCCGTGAAGTTAGTTGAGTTCCTAACTCTAACTCTTCCTTCTATATCCATTTCTAGCTAACTACTATTCCTATATGTAATTCCACCCGGCCTCGTTATTCCAACCTATTCGATACCAGGGAGGATGTCCTAGTTTAAGGAGGGACTCTCAGCACTGGCATGTAGCCTATCAATTAATACTTATGTTGAAAAAAAATAAATGGGGCTAAAAAGTATAAAATAAAATTTAAAATTCACCAAAAAGAAGAAAATAACTTTTTGCATAAAATTATTGAATATTTATCACAAAAAAAAACCATGAAGCTTCATTGAAATTTAAATTATCATTAATGAGAAATCACATAAAACATTCAATGAGTGCCCCAGGCTTATTTTTTAAACGTTCAAAAATTTTATTGAAAAAAAAAAAAGTTATTTTCCTCTTTTTAGTTCATTTTATATACAATCGTTTTTTTTTTTTAATTTTTATTTCTTGTTAACACATTTGTAGAGCATTTTATTCTCTTCTTACTTGGTATATAATTCATTTATTCCATTCAAGTACACATATTGATTATGGTAGTTTTCTAATTATAGTACATATGCCAAAATAGGATCCGTTGAAATGCATATATGAAGTTTCTTTAGGATAAATGTCTTTCTCCATATCATTATATCAATGCTTGATTTCTTTCTTTCACTGCCCAAATGTAATGTATGCGGCTGATTTGCTTCTTTCATTATAAATTAATATTTATTTATTTATTTATTTTAGAAAAGAACAAAGAAGAATCAAAGAAAACCTTATATGCCTGATATCTGCTGTCAAGTATTCGTTCGAGTTGATCATCACATTCCAACAAAAAACCTTTGAAATCCGATGTTTGTTCCAAAGAATTTTCTCAAATTAATAATCGATCGGTGAACGCCTACTGGTGAGAAACACGTCAAATGTGAAACAATTATCATTAAATTAAATTAAATTTGATGTCAAAGTGCATCTAAATATTCACAGCACTGAGAATCCTTTTAAATGTGATTATCGCTAATAATATTCTCATTAAAAAACCATCATCGTACTCATACTGGTAAGAAGCCATATTTAACTTTGTCAAAAGGAATTTTCTCAATATGGCAACTTACAAGCCCATCAAAGAATTCACACCGGGGAGAAACCTTACAAATGTGATTTATGCTAAAAACAATTTTTAAGTAATTCTCATTCAATCGTATCCACACTGGCGATAGTTCTTATTGTTAAAATCAATTTATTTGTTTAAAATAAAAAAAAGGCTTTATTTATATCCAGTGTCAATGCTAAGTATCTTATGCAAATTTTGAATTTTTACTACTACTTTATGCAGCCGACAAAAGTAAAAAGCTAGAAATAAATTTGGTAAAATATCAAATTGAACTTGCTTTTCGTTGAAAATAATAAGTTAGATATGCGCTGTCTGTGGATTTGTTTTTGTCATTAAGACTTAAGTTATGATACCGTGGGGGGTAGGGGTTGGAAGAGAGTGGAGTAGTACTGATGTTAATTTGACTTCTTGGTAAATTAAAATTTGATTCTGGTTTAGGAGTATAATTTTTTTTTTCTTTGTGAATTTAACTTTGAGGTGTTTTCTATCGCTATTTCATTATCTTCAGTTGACGCCCTCTTCTTAGAAGTATTTGTGTTGTTATTCAATTGCGAGAAATTAAATAAATTGTTATTATTATTAGCACACATAGGTGGAAAAAATTATTATTATCATAAGTAGGAGGGGGAGGAGGTGATGAGACAGAAGAAGAAAGACCTTTTGAGAATGGTTGATAACGGACGCGGTTAGAAGCCGAAAAATATATGAATAGTTCTTTACCACCATCAACATTTTTATTTGTTTTTGTATATTAAACGTATAAAAACGCACTTTGTTATATCAGTGGCCAAATGTTTATTATTATCACAGTGGATGCATTTCACTTCAGTCGAATCGCAATTATTTTTTTCATGATCGATGCTGCCACATTTTGCACACCTGGGGGGGGGGGGCTACGACATGTGGCAACCTTGTGACCCTAGCGAAGGCAACGAAGACAAAGGTTAACTTTAGGAATGTAATGTTCGACAAAAGTGCGAACAGAATGAATATACTGAGGGAGAGATTGGCATAAAAAAGTAATTTTTAATGTAGTAGTTGGAAGATATCTGGGCGTTAGATCGTAATCGCCTTCTTTCGATTTGATAAACCGATTGTGACGAACAACATCCAGGATCCTATAGGGAGAAACACATATAGCATGATTTTTAATTTCTTCTAAATCGATATCCAAAGGAACATTTTTCACAATGCCCTGTTTGGTTGTCAAAAAGAGTTGTATATAAGAAGTAAAATTATATTCATTTATTTTCGGCTCTTGTATAAAATCGTTAGCGCCATTGCCGGTTTGAAACTCGACTCTCACTTTGAATTTGTTTATAGCCGAAATACCGAGAATACAATTGTTATATTTTGACAAATTGCCAAAGAGAAATTTGCCAAAATTCATAGGATGGAGAGGCTGGCTTATCAATTTTTTGTTATTTCATTTTTATAATTTATAAATTAAAATTTCGTTATGATTAATATTTTTTGTGCGTGCCATCAAAATTTTCTTCACCATTTTAACGCTTAAGACTTAAAGCTTTCTCCTGTATGAGCATAAGGCTTATTGGAATTTCTTGTTGCTGTATATCTTCTATCCATGTAATCAGCATTTTTTCCATTTTTTCTATTAATGTTCCTCTTTTCTTTGTAATTATTGTAGATTGAATTTTTTACGAGCTAAAGAAAAAAGTGGAGTTGGGCCATGCGCAAGCGCACAACTAGTTACCGACCACCACACTACCACGCCTCGCCTTATGTAAACTAAACAACAAATTTTTTTTTTTAAATCGCATGAGTCGAGGGCTCCTTGACCAAATAAAAAGGAAATCGAATACCTCTATTTCAATTGTGTACGACTTTACACAAATATATAAAAATATATCATGAAAAATATCTAATTAAAATAAAACCATATATATATATATATATATATGTTGAATAATGTTTTCCCGGGTTGGCCCGCGTTGATTGTCGAGTTAATCTCAACATATATATATATATATAGATATAAACATCATCTTCAATACATATTTTTATTTTAAATGATTTAGAAAAATATTATATAATTTTTATAAGTAGGGTATACAAAATGGTTGTTTTGCTATGTTGC
>JAAAKE020021194.1:0-10364 GCA_010014785.2 Anisolabis maritima | reverse complement strand
TTCATAATCTTTTACGATTAAAAATGACTGAATTAGCTATGGCTGCTACTCAAATAAAAGGTAGTGGATGGCCAAGAAGAGCAAGTCAAACCAATTTTGATCCAAAATTTATTCCTAATCAGTCAATCACAATAAACAGGACAATAAATTTGTAAGTTTGAATATATTCAGAAAAAAAAACTAGTACACTAACTAATATTTATTTTTATTAATTAGGTATCCATTAACAAACTACACATTTGGTACAAAAGAACCTTTATTTGAAAAAGATCCCTCTGTTCCTGCAAGATTTCAAAGGATGAGAGATGAATTTGAAAAAATCGGAATGCGTCGAAGTGTTGAAGGAGTTCTACTCGTCCATGAACATGGACTGCCTCATGTGCTTTTACTTCAACTAGGAACCACATTTTTCAAGTTGTAAGTGGAAAATAATTACATATTAATAATAAAAATAATCTCTTGATTGCGTATTTTATATATTTAAAGAGTATTCTTCACTTGGGTAATATGATTTTTAAAATCAAACTATGTTTCGGAGATATTATATTGTTTTAAAATTTTTAATTCAGTCAGTAAATTTCAATTTTATTCTTTTTTATAAAATCATATTACTCCACTTTTTTTTTACATTTCAGAAAGTTGAAAAGGGCATACAATTAAAAGAAAAAACTTTTGTAAACTTATTTCACTATTTTGTGAGTTTTAATTTATTGCTTGGTGTGTTCAGACGAGACATGTACGAACTCGAGATTTCAAACAGTTTTGGGGTAATGACTTGTTCATATCCCTGACCGCTACGCGATCACATTAATCAAAATCACATTGCTCATATTTATCAGTTATTTAGTTGAAGTGACTAAGCAGCATTGCTGTGCCAATTTTAATTTATGACAATATTTATCATTTTGTTTAGATTTCACTTTAGTTTTATGTAATCGAAGTGACTGAACCATTGTATTAGAACCTAGAACTAGACTAAACTAACTAAAACCAGCTGACATCTTTTAATGTCTACTTCAATTTTCCACTTTAACTGAATCTTACAAATTCATTAATTTAAAAAAAAGAAAAGACTTTCTTTGTAAAAAAAAATTCGAGAGGCCCCAAATTCTTTATATTTTTAATAATTAATCTTTTAAAATTATTTTCAGACCTGGTGGAGAATTAAATCCTGGAGAAGATGAGGTTGAAGGTTTAAAGAGATTATTAACTGAGGTAAGATTTTCTGCGAATTAATTAATATTTTTAATATTAACTGCAGAGAAATTTATAAAGAATGTTGTGAATATATGTAAAAAATTGTTGTACAACTCTTATAATATTAAGTTTTATTAATTTTTAATTTAAATTCAAAAAAAATGTTTATAATGAAGAAAGAAGATTGTCTTACCTTATATTTAAAGGTTATAGGTTGTATTTCTTTATAGCAATGATTAAATAGACGATATATTAGTACAATTTTTGTATTTAATCAGAATTATTTCTAATATAGATGTTTTTTATATCTATCCAAAAAATCTATAGATGCATGAATTCATATATTATATAAAAATATAAATTCTGATTTATTTGTATAAATATATATAGATTTTTGAAATTTAAATAAAACTTATCTATAAAGTTGTTATTTAATCTGTTAATTTTTCATTATATTTCTAAAATACATGTTAAAATTAATTTTTGAGCTTTCTCAGGTATCATTATTAAATAAACAATTTTTTCGGTTAGATGGTGTGTTGTTTTTATTTTTATAAAATAGAATGTTTCTGCTACTTATTCTGTGGACTTGAGACAAGAATTTTATAACACTCACAAAGAATTAACATTCATTTGTATTTGAAATTGTTTGTGATTGTATTAAAATTTTTACTTGAAAGGCAAAATGATTACAAAAACGTTCTATTTTACACAAATAAATTAACACTTAATCCCCAAAAAATTGTATTTTAAATACATGTTGCAATTATTAAATTGATTTCGTCAAATTTAAAACTTTTTTTTTACTTGACTATTTAGAAATTTCTTTAGATAGAAAAAAATTTCTTTAGATAGCATTTTTCATAAATATAATTACTTTATTTTAATTATGTATATTAGGTATTATATATTATTTTTTAAATCAAATATTTATATTTTAAAATGTAAAAATATATTATTTCATTGATTTTAAAATCACAATTATATGGATTAATGTAAATTTTGTAGAAACCAAACAAGAGTGTACCTAGTTCAAAGAGTATTGTCAAAATCTAAAGACATCAAGTGAAGAACTAGGTAGGCCCTTGCTATAATGTTGATTGGTTCCAGACACTTGGCAGACAAGACGGCGTAAAGCAGGACTGGATCATTGAGGATACTATAGGAAATTGGTGGAGGCCTAACTTTGAACCGCCTCAGTACCCTTATGTCCCTCCTCACATCACAAAGCCCAAAGAACACAAGCGGCTATTTCTTGTGCAGTTGGCAGAGAAGGGTAGGAAAAAAACAAATGTACAATTATGTAGATATATTTATATTATATTTATTTATATATTTATACACATATGTATGTATATATATTTTTATATTTACCTCTACATATGTGTATATAGTTTATTCAGGTTCTTTTCTTAATTTTAATTAGTGAAACTTTATTTATACTTTGGGCGAACAACAAACATATATTTAAAAAATAAAAATATTTTAGGATCTTTGTCATTTAATCATGTAAAAATATAAAAATGTTTATTTAAACATATTTTATATAATTGATCTATTCATTTAACTCATTAATAAAATATTTCTTAAAATATTTATTTTGAAAAATGTTTTTATAACTAATCTCACATTGCTTTTTTTAAGTTTTTAAGAAATTCGAAACCAATAATTTTTAATTAATTGGGAGGATTTTTTTTTTAATATAGGATGTTGGAGGAAGAATGTGGAATATTTTTGGAGCTCATTATATTGCCATTTTGAATAAAAGAGTTGATATAAATATGTAAATATCAAATGGTTTTTTTTTCATTTTAACATTTAGTCATTAATTGAAATTATAGTTTCCTGCGACCACTCAAATCTCTTGTTCCTTGGGACTGCCATCCGAGATTCAGCAGATCTTGCTTAATAATAATGATAAAAAAAAAACGATCTCGATGGCTGTTCCTCTTCATCTAGACCTTCATAAATCTTTATCTATACACTATTTTGAATTAGACTTATTCTAACTGTCCGTGAATAACTATAGAAACTTTTTACATATAATCCTGTCATTTGGGATTATGATTGGATGCTGGTGGTTTATTGATTGTGATATTATCACTATTTATCATGAAAATATAATTGCAGAGGAACAGCGTTCAGATTATAATACACAATGACAAATATACTATTTTCGTACAAAGTTTTAAAATAATTCATGGCCATCTAGAATGCACCATTCAAATTCAAAATACTATACAAATAAAGTTTTATATAACCCTGTCCCTCGGTGCAGAGCTAGAGGTCTGGCTTCATGTACCAAAGGTCAATGGTTCGCTTTCTCTCCCGAGCGACCAAATTTTATTTATATTATATTGGCTACCAATTAATATAAATAAATAAGGACGGAGTCTAAATGACCTTCGATGCCAAAAGACTTAAAAAAAAAAAAGTTATATTTAAACAGTTGTGATGTGACAACTTTTCGGTATATATAGAACATATGTTCAGATGGATTTTTTTCCTCAAAATGACCAATACAATCAGCTATCAGAATATTAACCTTTCAGCCTCTATATAATATTATTTTTTTTTTTTTTTGAGAAAATTTTTCTCATATTTATATTTTTAAAGTTATATCCAATTAGAGAAATTGTTTTTAGGAACGTCATTTACTGATTTCACAAACTACAATACTATCTCACAAACGAATATGACTAAAAGTAATTATGTAATATGACTAATTATTATCATATTTCTTAAATTAAAAAGGAAAAATAATTTTTTTAAAAATCTAAAATTTTAAATTTAAATAAATCATCTAAAATATCAAACGAGACCAACTTCCAATTTAGTTTAAATAATTTTGGTTATGGTTAAGTTTGGTATTATATAAATTTGTTGGCTTTAAATAGCTTTTTAAAAAATGATTTTGATGATATTTTCTATATCTCTACCAACTAATTTATGAATTATTAATTCTTTCACCCAGTTTGTGAGATCGAAAACTTAACGTTCACTAATTCATCGTAACCAATATAAATAGTTAAAAATTAAAAATATTCCCAAATATAAAATATTTCTTTAGTTTAAGCATTTATGTATCACCGATTTTTAATAGATTATAATATCCTCTATTTTGGGGTATCCGGTGAATATTAAAATATATTTTTAAACTTTTGATATTTCATAATTTTACGTGTAAACTTGAAACTTTATAGAAATCATTTTTAATCAATTTAATAAAGATGAAAAATGCCAAGTCATCGTTTTAAAATTTTTATAATATTAATTAAATTTTTCCTCTTTTAGTCTGTCTGCTTGTCCTTTGAATGAGTTTTTTGTTTAAATATTTTTGAATAATCAATAAAAACACTTGGCAAAAAATATTAATTCATTCTTTCACGATTGTTATGATTAATAAAAAATTTGGCACAAATAATATATTTAAAATGATACACCATTAACATAGCTAATTCTTTGACCGTCATCAGGTAAATGCATTTATTTTGACAAATAAAATAAAACTGATTATGAAAAATCAAGCAATGCACTTTCCTAAAGAAGGTCACGGAAACTTAATGATAATTTGTTAAGTGTGTATTATTAAAATATATGTCGAATGGTGTCAAAAATACTAACAAATTATGTTCATTTAAATTTTCTTCTTGGATATATTTTGTATTTATTCTGAAGAAAAAATACTTTTTTATATTCAAAATTAAAATGTTTACAGTATATAAACATATGTTAATTATTAATTTGTACTATTCTTTTTGATTTAATTAAAATCAGAATAGACAATATGCCTAGTACTATTTTAATGAAATGATTAAATTTATATATATTAAGACAAATACGGAGGGATGTGAAGCAAAAATTAAAAAATTTGAAGAAAGAAGTGAAATTAAATCAATACATGATTTTCTTTAAGTATTAAACGAAGCTTCATCTGAAATGAGTTTTATCATTGTAGATTCTAACAAATTAGCATGGCTGCACTCTTTAAATAAAAATCTTCATGAGAATCAAGAAAATGAAAGCTTATTTGATGAAGCCTCACTCTATATATTTACCAAAGGAAATCAAACTATTTCGGGATTTGAATTTCTATTTTTCTTTGAATTTGGAAGATCACTATTGCTATATTTTCTCTTTTATTAATCTAAAAAAATATATAGATTTAACAATTTCATTAAAACAGTTTTATTTAAATGGACTTTATGTGCAGCCAGTCAGTATTTTCTTTTGTGAGTTTTATGTGAGTCGGGTTTTCTTCAATATAGCTAACATTCCTGGATTTGATTTTTTTTAACGTTTATTGTGTTTGCTTCTTTTTTTAAACATAATTGTAATGTTCGAAGATTGTTATTTCTAAATTTTTTCATAACAAAAAAATTCGATTTGTGATTTTTGATACGATAGTAACACTTTCCCTATGTAATTAAATAACATATCACCGGAAAGTAAAAATATGAGCATTTGTATATTTTATATATTCATTTATAATTTTTCCTTGTATATATATAGATATATATAGATATAATCATATCTATAAAAGCAATGTAATGTTGGGATTATTAATTTTTTTTGAATATAAATATAGTTTCACTATTAAATTATAAATTAGTTTCACATTTTAATTGAACCTGAAAAAACTTTATATTATAAACAATGTTTTGTACACCTAAAAACACTGTAATAATGCTAATGTACTTCTTCCCTTGTAAACAACCTGTATTCTACTTTGATCATCAAAGATATCAAGATATCTTGACACACTTTACAAAAATTAAGAAATTTACTAAAAAAATAAAAAAATATATATGTTGCATGATATTTTTAAACTTTTTTTTTCAGTTGAAATATCCTTTTGCTCAAACAAAAGGGCCATTTCAAAAAAAAAATTCTTTAAAAAGGACTATGATCCTAATTTTTTATTTTATTCTAACTTTCAATCTGGATGGATCTTTTTAATAAATATTTCTTCAATATAAAATCTTATTTCTGTTTTATAAAATAAAATTAAAATCCTTACCAAATATTTTTTTTCGTTTTACAAAAAACTTGATTTTTTTTTATTTTAAATAAATCAAGGAAATTAAATTTCCGCATTATTTGAAAAATATTTACAGAAATAATATTTTAAACTCCCTTTGTCCAGAATTAGTTTTCACATTGGTATATTTTTGGAACAATTATTGATATAGTTTTATATTATTTGAGTTCAGGGAAATATAATAGGTTGCTATGCTATTATTATATTAATCAACGTAAAAAAAAAATTTGCTCATTTATTTATTAAAATAGCTTGATCTCAGGATGGATTCACATTTTCAAAAGTACACCATTAGTAATTTTAAGTGTTTGTAGAGTTGAAATTATGGATGAATATTTGAAATTTAAAGTAAAAAACCTGGAATGAATAACAAAATACGTAATGCTGTTCTGCAATTTATGCTACAGCAATGTAAAGAATATAACTGTACGGTGCTATATTCATCATCGTGTACTGTTCAAATATTATTTAAGATTAAATTATTGTTAAAAAATTAATTGAACAATTTTCCCATTTTTCCCGACTTTTGTTTCTTTTTTATCTGTGATAATTTTTTTGGGAAAACCTTTACACAAATATGACAATTAATTTGGGTCAGAGGGAGTAATAAATTTTAAGGGATCTTCATTTTTATAGTCGATTATACTTGTTATTTTTACACTACTAATTTTCTATTTTTGCATATTGAAATAATTTTAAATAATCATCACGATTATAAGTGATTTTTATTTATAAGTAATAAATTATTTTCAATATTTTACAAAGATATAATAAACCTTTGTACTAAATTTGTAAAACATAATTTATTTTCAAGATTAAATTCATTATTTGTTATGAAGTTGTAACTGCAAAACAAATTTGCATATTCTTTTATTTTCTAAAACTTTAAAATTAGACCCTCAATTAATAAAAAATTAGATATGTATATTTGTTTTGCTAAAAATTTTTTTTTAATAATTGGAAACAACTATGATTGTTTAGTCATTCTTGTTTCAATTGTTTCGTTGGAACATATTGCATTTTTGTTATACTATCATTTTCTTCCCATTTGTAATATATTTAAACTTCCCTTCTTCCAAGATTTAAAAAATGAATATTCTATTCTCTGTATTCCTAAATATTTCTATTAAGTTAACATATAAATTGTAGAATTTTATAATTTTTATAACTTTTTAATGGAACAGCAAAATTATTTTTTCTTTTATTTACTTATTTTTTTATTTTTCAGCTCTTTTTGCGGTCCCTAAAAACTACAAGTTAGTAGCTGCTCCATTATTTGAACTTTATGATAACGCCCAAGGGTATGGTCCAATCATTTCTTCATTACCTCAAGCTTTGTGCAGGTAAACATTTTATACTTTTACAATTTAGTTGAGGTAGATAGCTGAAGTATGTAGTAAGGATAAAAATAGAGCGTTGTTTTATTTCTTTATTCAAAAAAAGCCCAGAGCCCCTAGTTGAACGAAACGTCACTCTGGACATTTTTTGAATAAAGAAATAAAACAACGCTCTATTTTTATCCTTACTACTTTTACAATTATCTATAAAAGTGAGTTTTTTATTCGTCTAGGAGAACATATAAAAACTCTTAATTCGTAAATCACTTAGTTACTTTTTATTTAATTAATATGAAAAAAGCTCCTTTCTTAGTATAAAGCCCTTAATCAATTTAGGTCACATATTTTAATCTATTATTTTTAGTTGATAGGTGTATGATTAGATCCTCCTTATACAGTATTAAGAACTAGTAGTATTTCCTTATCATGGACACAACACCAAGTTTCAACTAAAGGGCAAAGAGGTTAAAGTAAAATGCTAAATTTGATAATGAAACTTGGCGTTAATAACGGAAGTCAGATCAACCTATATATATGTATATAAATAGAGATTTTAATTTTAATTTTTTCCTCAAAAATGCTGACCTGATCTCTTCCTATCAATACCTTTAACCTGAATTCCTCCGCGATTCCATCCATTTTCTCTTGGATTTATCTCTCTCACCTCCTCCCAACATAATCTTCTGTTCTCATCATATGGTCATTCAACCATTCCTCACGTATTCACTCATCAATTTTCCCTATCAATAAGGTATCTGTTTTCTTTCTGTGACTTCCATTTTTATTTTTCTAAAATTCCATTTACTAATAAAAATGTTATTAATTTCAGATTCAACTTTATCTATATGTGAAAGAACCACTGATTTATAATCTTTGTATATCTTTTGACCAAAAGATTAAATAAATCTTCAAAAACAAATGAAACTCACAAACAGTGGTTGAGTAATTATAATCAATATAATAAAAAATCATTTTTGTTTGAATAATTCACTCTATGAAAATAATTAAAAATATATATTGTTTTAAACACCATTTCTTAATTTAAATGTACAAATTTTTATACTCCATATCTTTATTTTATACATTTCTAGTTATCATTTTTGATACTAATCATTATAAAGTTTTCTTTTGTGTGAATACATTTAGATTTATAGAGATATTTAGTCTTTCATTCATTGCATTTTATATAAATATTAAAAATTTATTATTCCTATTCCTATTAATAAATTAATGTGATTTTACAATTTTTTTGTATTTGTAAGATAATGTATGTATTCATAAATATATAAATATATATAAAGACGTTTAATATTTTTAAAATTACTTTAATTTTGAAAGTAATTAAAAAATGAATAACTAAAAACTGACCATATAATTAGATAACTGAATAAAATTATCTCACATTATCACACTATTTAATATTTTCAAAAAATTTATTTTCAAAAATAGTAATAAAAAATATATATCAATCTTATAATAGAAAATATTTCAATTTCTATTTTCTTTTTTTAAGAAACGTCTTTGTGATTAAAATAATGTAATTAAACTTGTTATGATTAGAATATTGCGAACTTACTCAAAATAATATTTTCTAATTTAATTTATATTTAATTTCGAAAAAAAATTCTTATTTCACACTTCTTATTGACTGATGTGTATATATATTTTATATAAAAATTAAAAAATTTTAGCATAAATAAAGTAAAAAAAATTATTTGAATAAATCGTGAATGTTGTTGGAAAAAGTAGAGCTCAAACTTTACTAACTGGTGACCCCACTTTAAAAGTGATATTCTTTTGAATATTATAATATTAAAAATTAAATATAATGAACAGAGAGTCGAGTCCCTTCCCTGCATTTCTTCTGCTAGATAATTTGTTTAAAAATTTATAATGCACAACTTTTCCTTTTTCCCAATGCAGAAAATTTCCAAAAAAATTTTTAAAACAAATTAATACACAGAAAATGCAGGACGGGACTTTCTATTGTAACTCGCTGTATATAGACAAACTATTTCAAACCCACGAAAAATGTATATATTTTTTTTCTTAATTTTTTCTATGAATTTTGTACCATTACACAATGTGTTTTGTACCCCCACCGGGCAGAAATATTAATTTATCCATAATAAAAATAAATTCACTCAATTTTTAAATCTAACATTTTTTGTTTTAAAAATAATTATACTAGAAATTTGAGTCAAAACGATAAATTCCAGACTTCAAAAACTTAATATTAAATTTTATTTTTTATATTTTTTTTTAGGCCTTTTAAACTAGGTCTTCCGATAAGATCGATTTGTTCCCCTTCCCCCTGGCAAATTGTAAAAGAATCTCCTCTATGTGATTTTTTTGTCAAGGAATTTGATATTTCTCAAAAGTATACCTCTTTAATCTCAGTCATCAATGTATTTTTTTAAATTATGAAATTCTATAATCATTAATACAAATTCTTAATTTATTCAGTATATATATATAATTTCGAAAGATTATTTTCAAAATAAAGTTATGTAAAAATAGGATGTGTGATATTAATTTAAAAATTTTTTCTCTTCTAGGCCAAAGAAAAATTTAACAGGTTCATCCTTTATAGAAAATATTATAGCTAAATAATTAGGGCCTAAAAGGATCAAATTACCTAAAACCCAACTAAGTCATTTCGAACAAAATAAATGATCAATTCTTACTTATTAATAATTTAAAAACTTTGCCTTAATCAAAAATCACCATTTTTAAAATTAGTTTTTCGAAACCCATACATGGTATAGTATTTATATTTATATCAAAGG
>JAAAKE020021183.1:0-10365 GCA_010014785.2 Anisolabis maritima | reverse complement strand
TGTGATTTATATGGCCTCAGATGCCGAAGAGAATAAAAAAAAAAAAAAAAAGTCACTTCTTTAGGAAATCTAGATTTAAAGAGGACGTCTTGTTGAAAGGTCAAACAGATTATAAATATTTTCCATCAACTAAAATAATAATTTTTCAAAATTTTATCGTTTGACTTAAGACAATGAATGGTCTTTTTCATGAGATGATTAATAAGCATTTCCTTCAAATTTATAGACAATTATATTTCTTGAATGCCACGCTAAAAGCAATACTGACATTTCTGGATTTATTGATTTTGAACAACGACTCAAATCCGAAGACTGGAAACCAATATTTCTAGAGAAGAAAAAGATTTGGCCAAGACCAACGGATCTCGGATATTACAATTGGAGAACGGGAAAAAGCGCTTGCAATTCTACATTTAATTTCAGGGTAACAAAAATGAATTTTGTTTGTTATTTTTTTTTTTTTTTTTATGATAATGCAAGAATGAATGGAGCATAAATATAAGATCCTAACCATCTCGTAGATTTCTGTTTCTTTTCCCTAATAAAATTTTTGCCATGAGGTGGATTTGAACACAAGTTGCAAGGATTATAAGCTGTCCTCTCGGACCATACACGAAATAAAATACAGTGGTTCCCTTAGTTACGATCGAGTTAGGGACGGAAAAAGCTATCGCAAGTCGAAAATATCGGATTAATTATGGTCAATACAAATGTCAGAATATACATTACAAAAGAAGAATGTATTTTGGGTCACTTTTGCCAGTTTTTTACATTTCGTCATCTTATAACGCATCGTATCTTTGAAATATCGTAAATAGGGGAAAGTCTGTTAATAATTAAAGGAGCATTTGTCTCTGATTTCTGAGAAATTTTGCTTGAATATTATAGTTAAATTAATTTGAATATTTTTTTTCAGGCGATTGTAGATCCAGAAAGGGGACTCCTATTTCAAAATCGTTTCGATAGGAAGATCATTGAGGTGGATCCTAAAGTATCAGATATCGGTCTCAGCTCCACTATGTTACGGATCTATACCAAAAACTACAAGAATGTCATTCTCTATGACCATATTATTCGAACAAAATCCTAATCCTAATCAAATTTGTGTAATAAAATTTCTTTTTTTTTTTTTTTTTTTTTAATTTCTTCTTTAGATTGGGATTTTTTTTTTTAAGATAATTTATAAAAAGAAAAGAGAGAAAGTCAGCCAGTAGGGTAGTCTTAAAATATGAACCGTTTCATTATAGGCTACCCTACTGATTGACTTCCTCTCTTTTCACATATCTCTGATCTGCGTACACCCATCCATCACATCGTGATGAAATTATAATATTCCGACCGAAAGAAAAAGCCCGCTGGTCCGTCACACAGCCTGTCTCTTGTTAGACAAGGGGTCGGGGCTGGCAAAAAGGGAAGCTAAGAAACGCCAGTCATTCACGTATTCACAAAAGTTAATCCCTTAAGAGAGAAAGAAATAATTCGAGTTACAAATGCTTGGCATCTTTTTTTTTTTTTGAATATGGCATTAGCGTCATATTTTACTTAACAGTTATAAATTACTGTTTGCTGGAGGGTAGGCAACCGAAATTACTAAAGGATTTTTTTATAGAGCTCTTCTTTAGCAGACTCGCTAGAAATTAACAAAAGGTCATGTGTGGTCCCTTTTAGAGAAGATCTGGAACAATTAATCGAAAAATCCATTAGTGAGTTAGTCACTTAACAAACGAATTTATGAGTGTCTTGTTAAGATAGCGAATAAAAATCGATTTTTTGGTCCTAAACCACAAATATTTTGTTATTTTCAAATAATATTTTTTCCCCTTTTGAACAAATGGATTAAACATCAAAATACTTTCGTTGAGGGGTGAAAGAAAAGAAAAAAGATAACTCCAATTTTTCCTATTCTTCTTTTTCATATGGATACGCTCATATATAGTATATATTATTGAAAGCTTATATTATGTAAATGGGAGTAAAAGAGCCCCTTTCTCAAGGCAGATAATTCGAAAATTTCATGATGATATGCAATGCTGGCTGCATTAGTGTTTGTTGTTGACAGGTTCGAAAACAACGAACCGTTGAAGATAGATTCCCCCGATGACAGGCTGCGAGTGGGCATCAGGGAGTGAATAGAAGAAAAGAGCTTGCGATATCTTCTTCCTGGACCAATTCGATCGCGAAAGACACAAAGGGAGATTGATGGCATCCACTTTATCTTTCTCTTTCTTTCCTCTCCCTTTCTCTCTCTCTCTCTCTAAGCTTGATCTTTCAACTGAGCGAAAATATGAATTCGTAACTCGTCTATGTCATTCTGTCAATGTGGATATATAAAATGCCGTGTGAAGCTTGACAGACCAAGTTCGAATCCCGGAGGCATAAAAAAAATATATTCTCTAACTCACTTTTCAATGTTTTATTGAATCCTTTAAGAAAAAGAAATCAATTTTAATATTTTATAACCAGAAAGATTGATTTAGAAAGAATGGAAACCTCGGGAATTGAGAATTTATATTACATCTTGAAATCAAGTTGAAAAAAAAAAAAAAGATGGAAGAAATGTAGAAATTGAATAAATTAGAATACTAATCTGAGCAATATGTCCTATTATTATGATCCTTTTCTCTCATAGAATTGTTTTATTCAATTTGATTTCCAAGCTATAAATCGTTTTTATTTCATTCTTGTTTTTAAAAATGTTATTAATCGATTAAATTTAATCGTTAAAGTCAAGAGGTTGCCGAAATTTGAAAACAAAAAAAAAATCTATAAGATGCACCCTAGCATCCTCTTTTAAGGCCCCAAATTCCAAAAGAGGAAATATATAATTGTTAGAAATTATCAAAAAATATTATTTTATATATCTTCACGATGAGATAGATAGAGCTGCGCGCAGATCAGAGATATGTATTTCTTAGAATTGATTTCAATCTAGAGCTACAATTAACAATATTATTAGGATGGTCCTTTTTATATAGAAATAACCATAATTTATTTATTTTTGTATTATTTGAAAAGAACATTATTTACACTACTATTACTATGTAATATATCAAATGTAACTTCTTCTTTTCGGCTTCTGTGATTTATTATTTAAATTAATTGGTAGCCAATATAAAATAAAACTTATTCAAAATTAAGAAATACATATTGATAGAAATTTTGTTTTAACCTCTCCCCTTGGAAAAAATATTCTGGTTACACCTCTAATATATAAATCTGAAAATTTTAGACTCGTATGAGATGTTTCGGGTTTAAAGGTTAAAACGCTCAGACGTTGTTCCCCCCCCCCACCCACCCCCCGTGAATGTTTCATTTTTTCCATTTTCGAGTTTAGGATTATGTTTAGGGCGATATTAATTAAATATTAAAAAATATTATCATGACTTCAGATGCTAAAAAAAAAAGTATATGTCCTTTCATAATTTTAATTGAAAAAAAATAGGATCATACTTTCAATTTTAAATAATTCTAAATAAAAAATAAATTTCTCATTATTTATAAAAATTCGCAAAACCGCATCTAAAGAAATAAAAGGGGAAGGAATTGGATCCCCTTTAATGCAACTCAGTCGGTGGGTTGAAGGCCGTTCAACGAATATCTAGCTGGCCTGGCAAATTGACAAGGGACCAAGTCGACGACGACGACGTCCCCCTCCATGTTTATTGATACTGGAAAGAAATAATATCTCGAAACGGAGGCAGATAATAAAGTTAAAACGCTACGGCCATTATGGATCTAGTCTGTCATCTTCTTTTCCCATCCACTTCGCTCGCCCACGTTCATTCATTTCCAAGCTCTTCTTTTTTTTACAAAATATATCAACCGATTGTATTTTTTATTTCATTTATATATATATATATATAGGCAATGACCCTCAGTTTTGGTTATAAACTCTCAAACGTTTCGGTGAAAGTTTATTGCATGCTAAACGACAGAAGATGGAGAAATAAACGTTTTGATTTACACTATTCTAAAATATAGAAGCTCTTGATCGTTTCACACAATTTTTATAATTATTTATATTAATCAAAGGTAAGAGCCACTCGTGATGTTAAAGGAATAAAATTTTCTTATTTCAGCGAACAAGAAAATGACTCTAGAGCAGTTTTTAAATAGACGGGTCTCAACAAGTTTGCCAAGGGACGTTGAGATAGAGTGGATGAAATGGATCGGTTTAGATAGAGCCTCAGCATTACCAACGTCAATACTGAGACCCCTCTCTCTCTCTCTCTCAACATTTTGATTATATATGCAGGGTAGTCCAAAAGTCAGTTAAATAATACAAATTTGTAACAATGTTTCAAGCTATTTTAAATTCTTAGATAGTATAGACATTTCATACTTAGACGGTCTCGCTGTTCAATAATAGATGTCAATATTTGACTTTGTAAAGGCTCCCTATTATAAATTGTTTGGACAGCTTTTATAAAAGACAAAAAATCCTATTAATATTCACCACTTAAATTGATAATTGAGAATGCTTTTTTTTTTTGAGGGAAAAGGCTTAAAAACCCTCAATCCTAACAAAAAAAATCATACCCCCTGGTGTATCGTGCACTAATGACACACACCATTCCCTATCGCCGGTTTCGGGTTCTCTGACCCATTCCTGGCCACCCTCCCCCCTGTCCACTCTCTCCCGAGAATGCTTTTAAACGTATTAATATTAATAAAGAATTAATTGTAGTTCTGTTGAAGAGAGATATAAAGCTTGTATCGAACACAAGGGTCAGCATTTTGAGAATTATCGCCAATTCTTGTTGATATTTTTATAATATTTGAGGTTTTGTTGTTATTTTAAATCCAAAACGGCAAACTGACTTTTGGGCTATCTTGTATATATATTTTCACTCGCATATAGAAAACGAAAAAAGAAAAATTTGATATACGAAAAATATTTCGTACTTTTTTTTTTTTTTTTTTTTGCTTCCTTTTATCTATATACATAAAGTATTGTATAGGAAAAGAATTGCAATCGCAGAAAGAAATCGTTGTATAATAACATAAAATATTGCAATGCGCGCCCTTCCCTCCCCCCTTAAAATGCTTTTTTATTTTTCATTCAATTTTAATAAAATGCTAGTGCTATAAATAATTGAAAAAATAATTTAAACATTTCAGGGGGGGGGCCGGATCCCGTCCTATTTTTCATTCGATTTTAAAAAAGTTGGAGATGGAGTTTCCATATGGTGTAAATAATTTTTATGGGAAGGAACCACCCCCGTTAAGTTTTAATATTATTTTTTTGAATTTACTTTTTCTAATATAATATTAATTTTTGGAAAAACAAAAAAAAATTCTAATTAATTTTTTAAACACCGAAATTCTAACAAAATCAATCGTTAATATAAATCCTAAAAAAATAAAAGTAAATCCTTATCCTATTGTAAATTTTAAAAATAGATACTTGTCCATATGTTTTTATTTCTTTAATATTATTTTCTAATTATTTATTTTATGGGGAAGGCTCATTGCAAATTTTATTAAAATCGGATGAAAAACTCAAGTGACGACGAGTGACCTATGTGCACTGGAAATTTCTTTTATGATGCTCCGAACAATTAAAAGGTCTTTAATTTGAAAATAATATTTTTTGCTTTAGGCTCTCTCCCTCTTCAAATTTAATTTATTCTTTCATAATAAAAATTTAATATTTTTCCTTTGATCACATTTTTATAACAGAATTTTTTTTTTTTTTAGATAAATTCAATTTGAGATAACCCAAATAACCAACTCACTAATGGATTAATTGCTCCAGAGCACGCATGCGCACTTGTTAAATCCCCCTAGAAATTAACAAATGAACATGCCCTGTCGAAAAATTCATCGATGAGTTGTTCATTTGGGTGGCGAACACTTCCAGCCCGCAACAACCTCAGATATTTAATCTTTTGGCTGCCTCTCTGGAAAGTCTAGCAGTTTTAGTTTGAGTAATCGCCTACTTATCAAAAGGAATATAATTCAGATTTTTATGTAATTATAATGAAAATTATTTTCTTATAATTAAAAGTATCCTTTTAGTTTTTCAAAAAAAAAAAAATTTCATCTTTTGATAATCTCATCACTCATAAATATTTATTTTGTTATATGAATAATCTTTCTGAGATTATTATTAATATAAATATATCTGCTGTTATTGACGAGAAAGAAAGAAATAGGATGGAGATTTGCCAAGTGTGTGAAATAAATAACGATACACTAATCCTTTGGGAATGTCCGGACTGCCGGTTCTTGTCTCCTGCTCTTCCTCTCGGAACACGAGATGTGATACAGAGAAGCAAATCTTGTCCAAGCAAGCAGCTATGAATAACTGATTCCAATTATAAAAAAAAAAAAAAAAAAGAAGGCTTGAGCTCTTCTTCCAATTTCACATCTGATTTTAATAATAATAGTAAAGGTTCAGAATATATTAAAATCTATGTTATGCTCCGATCTTGTCTTAAATACACACCAAAGACATCATTCGAAGTTAAATTGACACAAAAAACCTGAAAACACATTTAGGTAGCATTTGTTCAATTACGATTTTTTTTTTTTTATTACATTAAATTCTTAAACTTCGGTTGATTGGCAAAGTTAAAAATAGAGACACTTCAAGAGAAAAGGCTCATACATGATAATATTCATAAAAATAGGCAACGGGAAGTTGCAACACTTTCCCGTACTTTTTATCCATCGTTAACGATATTCTCTGGAAATATAAGATACCAAATCTATCGAGTTGATTTTTAAGCCATTATTTAATTGAATTTTTTAAAAAAAAGTCAAAGAGATTAAATAAAATGTCTCTCCATAATGACCCGTATGTTTATTATCTTATAGCTAAGTTTCATTTCGTTTTATTAGAATAAATCCGCTTCCTCTTTGTTATGAAAATTGATCTAGGACTGAAGATAAACGTTTTAATTATTATCGCCGAGTTTCAAAAGATTTGGCCCAGAGGACGCTGAGAAAATAGTGGTGCGCGATAAATTTTGGGAGGTCTCCCTGTGGGCCGATTTGCTTCAAATTTTAATCCCTTCTTAGGGATTTCTAGGGTAATAAATTTACAAGTTTCATTCTTTCTCGATGAGTGGTTACAATGATATAAGCCAAAATCAAATCTATACACACACACACACACACAGTTAAGATATTTTTGCATTTTTTGGATCCTTAGACTGAAATTTTTTAGACATTTGGGGGGGGGGGGGGTTTTCATATTCCTTTTCCCTTACTATTATATAATTGGGGGGGAAAGTAAATTTATGATTTGGCTCGTTTAAGAAGAGATTAGAGTTTGAAATGCTCCGCATCAAAATTATTATATTTAAAATCTTGCCATCCTAAAATACGGGAAACGGGCCTCCGAAAAACCTGTAGGTGTCACCTACAAAAGACCAAATTCTACAAGAACAGTTTCTTTCTTCTCTCTAATACGATTACTGGAGATAAATTTTTTTATTTCTCAGTGAAAAGAAAGATGTGGTCTATTTCGGTGGTCCGTAGAGCTTTTCTTTCAATTCAAGAATCTATCCAAACAAGTATGACATTAACAATATTTCAATACAGTTCTACTTAAAATGAATTGTTTTTGTTATATTTAAAGAAATGTATTAGATTAATAAATGATATAGCCTATCACATGTAATGTGTGTGTGTGTGTGTAGGTAGATTTTATATTTTGAGTTACCGGTGAATTCCAAAAGGTGGCCTATTTCATATTCGAGCAAGTTTATTTTATTTCTAAAATTATATCCATTCTTAATCATTTAACAAATTCTTTATTTAACAATAATACACAAAATACATATTTGGTTTATAAAATATAATAATATTCCATCTTTTTAATAGATTTATTTAACTTTTTTTTTGAGCTCTCACCGTGTGGCCAAGACATTGACATTGTCTACATTTATTACTTTAAAAGCCAACAGTTCAGATTCCCAGCCATTCCAATTGGCTAGATAACAGATTTTGTAATTAACAATAATGGAATTATTTAAAGACTAAGATGTCGAATTGACTATAAAAAAAAAAAATCTTTGAAGATTATAAATAATAAATTAAATTCGTCTAGGTTAGTGAGATGAAAAATAGTTTCTAATAAATTTGCTATCTTTTGACATTTAGATGTATCGTATAAATTATATGAAGAATAATATATAGGCTCTTGCAAAAGGTGCAGCTGAGGTGAGTTTATTATAAATTATTATTTTGTGGATAAAAAAAAAAAAAGCAATAGGCCTTATATATATATGATAATATAATTTTGTAAATTTTCTTTTGACGCTTATAGATGGTGTTGAATTTTTTATTTTATTTTATTCGATTAGATCTAATCTCAAAGTAGGCGCCCTGGATGCGTTATACGGGCACTGAGAAAAAGACAATTAGCCATTCTAGTTGGAAAACGTTCCGGAAAAAAAGAAGTTTTAGTAATTATATATGATCATCTCAGTGAAATGAGTTATCACGAAATGATTTTGCTGTAATGCAGATATATAAAATTTGGTTGATCTATTACATTAAAGCTTTTTCGAGTTAACGAACAGACTTAATTCGGAAAATGGAATTTACAAACTCGGAGAGTCAAGAACAATCAAAATCTCGAATTTTTGGACGATTATAATATTTAAATTCCCTAAATTACGTAAGAAGTAAAAAAAAAAAATTTAATTTTTTGAGCCCCTTAATTCTGTTCCCAGTGTCTGCTTTAGATATTATATAAGAATAAAGTAGTAGTGAGAACTTCAAATGAGTTTGAAAAATAGTGAAAGTGTATTAGGCAAAAATGAACGAACTTTTTCATTTAATACAGAACGAATCAACTCACTTTTGTGAAATATCTAAATTGAAATTTGCATATCGTCCCCCCTTCTGTCAAGAGTCGCCAGTCATATTTTTGTTATAATGTCGTCTTTTGCTATGACTCTATGAGGAAATGATGAGAAGGGTAATTGCAAAGATAGAGAGGTAAGTATATAAATATCAATAATGTAATATTCGCTCCATCAATCATTCTTAATTAAATTGGCTTGACGACGTTTTGCCAGAATGCCAGCGATATATGATAGTGTGTGAGAGCAAGTATAAAAAGTTTCTAAAGTATTAAGTAATTACAATCATTCGAATAAAATAAATTAAAAATTTCAAAAATTGAGTCATTTATATAGAAAAGTTAATTCCAAGGATTTTTTTCATTGTGCAAAGACTTGACAGGTTCTATTACGTTAACGTTTGGGATTTAGCACGTTTGAGACTTTCAGGCTTTAAATTTATTAAATATAATTTTATTCAAAAACCTAAGAAAAAATTGAGATGCACTTAGTTGGAGTCATGCTCATAACGTTCTCCAATGGTTTCCAGGCCCTTTGAACTCATGACCTGAAAATGTGTCCCGCCCCTTAATGGGTGGCCCTGCTAGTTGGTATGAAAATTAGAAATATCATTTTAATGAGCAAAATCAGTTAACCTTTCCTTATTAAACGAAGAGAGAGAGAAAGAGAGTCTATTTATATTTCATGTTTTACCCTCTCTCCCTCCCCCCCCCACCCACCTCCCCACCTGTTTTTTAATCATTATAAAACCTTTGTTTTAATGAACGGATTATTATTATTATTATTAATTCAAAAAAAAAAAAAATTAATTTCCAATTCAAATTTTGTAATTAAATATACGTTCGTTGGAAAAATAATCTTCAAATTAAAAGAAGTGAAAATTAAAAGATTATGAATAAAAAAAATCTGCATAAAATAAATTATTTCCTAACAAAGAGATAGCACTCTCTCTCTCTCTCTCTCCTTTTCTCTTATTCATTTCTTGGAATTTTGCTTAAACAAAAAAAACTTTGAAAGAATGAAAAGAAATAAATGAGAGATCTAATAGGACTAAGCACATCACACTACTCATTGTATTTATTAGTCATCGGATATTTAGAAAATACATTTTAGATCCCTAAAAAGGCAATAGAAACAAACCTTATTAAAAATAGACACTTAAAATTGAAGAGAAAAAAAAGGCCGAAGGCATTACTTACATAGGTAAGAGAAGGTAAAAACCGTTTTAATATAAAGAAATGTTAAAAGAAGAATAAAATAATAGGCGGTCAATCTTTTGCCTTCACTTTCTAAAGGGATTCTTTTTTTAGGGTTAAAAAGAAAAGAAAGAAATATATTCATTGTTAAAGAAATAAATATTTGACTTTGATACTTTATTAAATGTATTAAATTGAATTGAAATTTTCTATTTTTCTTTCGAAATAGGCACCTATAAGCCTAAAAGTCTGAAATAGGCACTTAAAACTTCATAAGATATGATAGATTTTCAAATTTGTAAGAGGGCCTTTCATAAAAAAATAGGCATTTGGTTAAACATCTCACGTTT
>JAAAKE020021172.1:0-10366 GCA_010014785.2 Anisolabis maritima | reverse complement strand
AACGAAAACTCACTTCAGGATGCCATGAAAGTTTCTCCCGGGAGTAGCCGTAACGTGTCAATTCCTGACACAATTGACTGACGCTGATCTTAAAAATTTCGAGTAAATTTCCTATTTTATTGAAGAATATGAGATGTAATTATCAGCAAATACAGTTTAATTATTAATTATTAAATTTTTTAATTGCTAATGTTTCCATCCATCTTCCTTAGACTTTAGATGTCAAAAAATACAGTTGTTGCGTATTATTTTATATACAAAAATAGAAAAATTATGTTTTAATAATACAAGCGATTGCTGAGGGTTTCTCACATTCTATTTTATAAATAATAAAGTATAGAAAACACTTGAGTGGGCCATTCTTTTGAATTACATTAAAACAATATATAAAAAATTTCTTTGTTATATATAATAATATTGGAAGAAATTATAAATTACTTGATTAAATTCATAGTTCAGAGTCTAAGAATTAAGTTTATGACCAAAAATATAATTCAGGTGCAGAGGAAAAAAATCAAAGGTAGAGTTCCCTGAAAAATATTATTATAGTGAATCCGTTTTCAAAATTCCATAATCTTATTCCCTACTCAAAAACTATGAATGTCAAAAGATGCTCCCTCCACATCACTTCTGGTAATTACAACTTCACTTTCCCAACTTCAGCGCCTTTTATATATAAGAGTGGGAGAAAATTTCAACCATGTCACTCCCTCCCTCCTCTCGTTTCTCTGGAATTCCGAAAGCGACCGGTTTTATCATTCATGAAGAATTGAAATTAATTTTACTTTATCTTCCCGTTAGTATAAAAAATTCCTTAAGTCATTACCCTAGTTTTAAAAAAATGAATAATGATAAAAATGTCAAATATTTTATTTATCTAGTGCATATACCAAGGTCATTATAATTTTTAAAATTAAATTAAAATAAATGATGGATTCTTAAACATGTTCAAAAAATTAGATTTTCTTGAAGATATCTACCTACATTTCGTGACTACTAATGTTAAAGAAGGTCATTTACCTTAAAAGTGAATTGGGCCTAAAGAGAAAAAAAGATAGAAGAAAAATAAAGGGAATTTAATAACAAAAAGGGGTTTAACATAGGAAATGAAATAATTTAAAAGTGACAGAAAGTCAAATGAATTGATTATCAAAATAATAAAAAAAGAAATTCAATTTGTAATAAAAATAGTAAATGGAGGATTTTTTTGAGAGTAATCGGCTAATTCATCGAGATTGATATTTCCTCCATGGGCTCAATGAATCACCCTATGTTAATTTGAAGGTGTTTCTTGATATTTCCGTCTAAGAGGGAAACGTTGAGACGTGCTTCGCCGGCTTATGACTCTGGACCGGAAAAACAACCCGCCATTGATATTCATTCTCGATATTGATTTCATCCAATCCCCGAATTTATTTATTACAAGCCAATCCAAGATAATTATTTGATAAGTTTTGGATTAGTAATTGATTTTTATTTTAAACCTAAGTGCTTCAATATAATCTCTTTGGCCGAGGCATTTATTGATAGTTTTTATCGATAAATGAAGCGAATTAATTTAGAAGAAATGGAAGTATTGTGATAAAATTGGAATGTCTGAGATAAGAAGAAATATCCTAAAGAAAAATATTTATTTATTTATTTAACTGTATATGCTCAGCGGTGCAAAAAACATTTTAACTTTGTTTCCTTTTCAGAAATTTAATTTAATAGGGGGGTCTGGACCCTAAAGACACAACAGAGCTCTTCTAGAGCAATTAATCCAAGTCTTTTGGGTTGCTTACCTTCCAACAACCAAACCCGAGTATATTGATTATTCGTTTATAATATTGTATTATATAATATTAATTATTGATTTAAAGAAAAGGTGGAAAACTATTTAAAGCTCCTATTCAAATAAAATGAATAAATCATTTTGTTTTTATCGATTTAAATTTCAAGGTGAGATAAATTTGGGTAGGCTATAAATAAACAAATTTTTTGAAGAGTTAAAAAACTATCAAAATAGTATCTAGGACAACCTAGTAGAGAAAATAAATTTAATTTGCAAGATAAAAATTAATAGTTTCTTTTTTTTTTTTTTAATAAATAAGATTTTATACTAAAGTGATGAATAATTATGCTAAAAACAATTTAAATAAAGATAAAGATAGATACGCTTTGTTAATAAAAGTAAAAAAAAAGAAGGAAATAATTTAGTATTGATAGGAGTAAATATTAAAAAATGGAGATGTCAAGAGAATCTTTAAAATAGCAAATTTTAATTTCTGCAGATAATATGTAAAATCACCAGGAATAATTGGACCTCCCATGAGGTTGCAGTGATATGCTTGTGATGTCCCTCAGTAATGTAAACGCAATTTCCAAATGGCCGTGTATGCAATAGAAGAAGTCTTTTTGGCTCTTTTCACTCAAATGTTTTTTATCAAAATTTATCAAAATCACTTTGTCGACGTTCTTCGTTTTCGCAAGTTTTAATTTACTTAAAAATATGTCTAAATAAATTGTGGACTAAATAAATAAAAGTTTAAACCTGTTATCATATACGTATACGATAAAGTTACCATTCAATTTAAATTATTTTAATTTAATTAAAATATAAAAATAGAAAATGATAAATATGTTGTTCTCTTCCGGATGGTTAGGAAATCATTTCCTCTATATACATTAACTGCCCACGATTTGTCTCCACCTGAGAAAAAGACTAGACAGGTAGGATCGCCTACAAGAATCGCCTAACTCTTTAGGCGTTCCCACATTTGCTTTTGTCTGAGCTCAACATGAGACTATTATAACCAAGAATAAAAAAAACACTGGCGTATCGTGGATTTACTATCTTTTAAAGTATAATAAAATAAATAGATCACTTATTTTCAAAGATTGAATGTTGAAAATCTTTATCATTTAAAGTATAATGCCAAAAATGATTAAATGACATCATGGTTAAAATAAATATTATACTATTCGATTCTATTGTAATGTAAAATTATTCTCATCAATTTTTTTTAATAGTTGCATTATCGTAAAATGAATCTAATTATTCACATGAGTATTATTATCATAAATAAACTGATGTGACCAACATATATCTGACAGAAAATAAAAATACTATTTTACTTCTTATACTTTAAGCATTTTCGAAATCTTAGAAGAAACCCTCTATAAAACACTGCCAACAAAAGTTTCCCCGCCATCCAATAACAGAATTCTATATTTTGAAGAAAATTGGTCAAATAAAAGTATGGGGGACTTTTTCTCGGTCAGACTCATACATATATATATAGAGAATAGTCAAAGTGGAATAAATTTTAATAATAATAATTCATACTCATTTAAGACATTAATTTTGGTAAGATTACAATACCTTCCACCCTGGTGGATCTGTAAAAGAGGTATTCTAGTGAAATGAAGAAGAAGAAGCCATCAAAAAAGATGAAATTATTTTTAAAAAAAATTTAAAAATATTTTACTTTTATCTACATTTTGTAATTTTTAAGTAAATGATTAGGAAAAACGAAACTCATTGTGACTCTAAACTTAGAAACTTCCTGAATTCCATTTTAATGAATGGCAGAAAATTAAATGTATATCATTTTATTTTTAAACCGTGAAAAAAGGCAAATGACTTAAAAAATAAAGTAGGTCAGTAGAGACACGAAGTATTTGATAAAAATATCCTAATTATTTATTAACTTGTCCTGAATGAAAAGTTGTATGCATTAATAAACTAGGATTTGTTGATATGAATGTCTTTAAAATTAGGGACTTGCACAAAAAAAAAAACGTGTGGTAAAAAATGCACAAAAAAACTTGTGATAAAAAATGAGTGATAAAGATTCGTCTTATAATTTTAAAACCTAAAGATAACAACAAACGATAATTGGCTTCGAGGGTTCGTATGATATCTGTACTTGAGATGAATTTCCGTCGGAGTGCACAAACGTACTAAACAGTGAGTGGGAGAAACCGAAATGAGCCCCTGACTTTAAAAACACATTCACAAGAAAAACTACAGTTTATGTCTCCGACTTAGCCATTTTAATCTAATTAATTATAAAGGTTGCTGAAGACAGATGATTTTATAATATTTCTCAATAAAATTTATGCTATGTTCTTTTTTGTTTATAAATATTTCTTTGATTTAAATTTAAATTTTGTATGAACTGTTATATACAAATTTACAATGCAATTATTATATCATTTGAGATATGAATACTTTGTTATAAAAAGTTCTTTGATACCCTTTATCACCATTTACAAAATATTATTTTAAAAAGAAAAAGTATAGTAATTAGTACTCCGGAAACGGAATACAATAACTAGTAGTAATTATTGCAAAAACAAATCTATTTTTCCTAATTACTTATGAATTACCTACCAAAGAAAAAAGTTTATTTTAACTAAATGGCAATTAAATTACGAATAATTGATGATTAATAAGTAGTCTCTAATAATGATACGCAATTCGTTTTACTTTTTTTTTTTTTTTTAATAAACTTAATACTTAAACATTTTTTGTTTTTGTTAAGACAAGATAAAATGAGATAGTAGATGGATTGATCAATAAAAAGGTCAACAAAAATTTGGGGAGCTCACCTATAAAAAATTGGTTTTTAGTTTTTGAACTTTCATTATTAAAATTTCACATTGTCTAATAATTCATTTGTAATTTCTTCTATTTGGAAATTTAACATAGATAGGCCTCCCAAGGATCAACAGTTTAATTTCCCCTTTTTCTTTAATTATCTGTACAAGTGGTGAGCTAGACTAAAATCTCGTTATTATTATATTTTAAAGTCGTATTCATAGAATTAAATGTATCTACTGAAACCACAAATGTTTCCCTACCATTTTCCATTAGAGTTTCAGACTTTTATTTTTCCTGGCAGTCAGCCCAATTCCTTAAGATAAGTGTTTTAGAATTAAAGGATAATGCAGACCGTTATAAAGAAAGCTTATAAAAATGTTATTTTTAAAAGATCAATTATTATTGGGATAAATATCTACATCTGAATACTATTAGTCGAGCAGAATAAGACACTTAGAATGGATTTCAAAAAGTCTCTGATTGAAATCGTCTTTAATAGATAAAATATATATTTAATTTCTTTATTATTAAATAAACATTATGATAAGAAGATTGCAAGAAAAAAAATGTATATAAATTTCAAAATCTCTTTGTAATGCCAAACAAAACAAAGAAGAAGAAGATATGCTGTTTCAATTTTAATGTTCTACATGCGAGGTAGCCAGCCAGGGGCGGATGGAGAGAACACAATTTTGAGGTAGAAGGTGAAAATCCAGGCTAAGCCTGGTAATTTTTACTCCCCTCCCTATCCCCCAAGTATCTGCCCAGGGAGATAACGAACCATTTTGTGAAAACGTGCCAAAACTATTTGGTTCTCTGGTACGGAGGCCCGCCCCTTCTTTATGTAATCTCTTTTAGGCCATAGGCTCGATGATGCAATTTTATTTTCCTAATGTATAGAGTTATTCTGGCTTTGAATTGAGATGAAAAGGAGTCAGCCAAAAAGAAATAAATAAAAATTTTATTTTGCTGTTGACATTTTGAGCGGTGGTCACGATCTTCTTTAGGACATTTTACTGCCAAACGAAACACATTTGTAATTTTCGTTTGACATTTGGTAAGATGTCAGTCAAAGAGAAATAAAAAAAAAAAATTTTATTTTGCTGTCAACGAACGGCTCTTCTTCAGGACAGTTAAATGTCAAACGATGCCAAACAAAAATTACAAATGTTGTCCTTTCGTTTGACATTTGATAGTTCTGAAAAAGTCCACTTAAAACGTGGACAGTAAAATAAAATTTTTTCATTTCTCTTTTGCTGACTCCTCAATTCTTTAAAAATGTCAGATTATTTTTTAATTAATTATATTTTGGTGAGAAGATGAATTAGATATGACACACTGTTTTGAAAAATTTTTATACTAAATATTTCACATTCAAAGAAGAATTAGTGATTCCCCGAAACAAATAAACAACCGGTGGGGTTTTTGCACTCGAATATTTTACAGACAGCAAAAGAAGGGATGGAATTGGTCCCAAAAGAAGGGGGGGTCCGGCGATTTCGGCGCTAGTTGGCGAATACCAAAGGAATGAGTGTACTTTATGCCTGTGTATATATGTGTATGTATATATATATACATGTGTGTGTGTGTCGGAAGTGGGAAGAGAAAGAGACGAAGCTGAAGGGAAACGCCTCGGTGGGGATCTTAATGCATTCATTGCCCGTAGCTTGCGCCCATTCATTCATTCACGGAGACCCAAGTGTGGGTCGCGACTCCGACCTCGACTTGTCCCTTCTGTTCCAAGAGAGTCACAAAAAGAAAGAGGCCATATTATAAGAGGGGAGGGCAATCAGAATCGACCTGGGGTCAAGGGTCAAGGCTACATCAGCATCATCTTACTAAGCGATTCCAATAGAGAGTTGTTATTGAATCAAATCAATATCAGGAAAATAAAAAGGATCAATATAAATAAAGGAAGAAAAAGTGTAACTGGAATATGAATAATTAAACAGGTAAAGTTAGATTTATTCATGACTAGAGTGAATTATTTAAATCAATATTAAAGAGATGATAATAATATTTTACCTTTTTGAATTATAATTGGCAACCTTGACCATGAGACAAACAACAGTAGAAAACAAGAGTAGAACATAGATGGATTTACTAAATAATCAAATAAAATTCGAGTAAAAAAATAAATAGGCGAAGAAGTTTCTCCTTCCATTTTAGAAGGATTAATTCTAAATAAAATCATCCTAAAAAGTACAATAATTTTGTAGTTTTATTCATTTTTCATTTCAAACATAACAACCCTAAATAAAATAAAACGTAAATAGAATTGAAAATATTTAAAATAAATGGGCGTTCAAATAGCTTCAGGGCATTTATTTAAAAAAAAAAACCAGTAATATACTATTGGGTATGGATATAAATTCGTTTGTGTTTGCTGAAAGGTGGGCAACCCAAAGAATAAATGACTAAAGGATTTTTCGGTGATTTGCTCCAGAATCCCTCTAGAGCAGACCACGCAAGCATAATTGTTAAATCTCCCTAGAAATATCGGTATGGATTAAAAAAAAAAAAAAATGGCATCAATAAATTTCCATTGATCGGATCTGTACAATAGTTAATCAAATTTAGATATTTACGTCGGGAGCTTACCATCCAGTAAACTGAATCTGCCAGCCGAAAGAATGAATGATTATATTCTTTGATAAGGATGTGGGTCCTGTAGTGGCCATAGCAATATTATTTTTATCTCCAAATTGGTATATATGAAATTTAATATTCTGAGGCTAGTGAAAAATCAGAATCACAGATTTTCAAACTGAATTACCCCATTTTCAGAATGAAAAAAAAAAAAACAGTCGATACATCTAATGCGTATATAATAGATTATGTATGTATTAAAAGAGATTAGATTTAGGAATTTAATAAACTTGATCATATTAATTGAAACAATTAACTCATTATTGTATACTATATAACTTTTGAGTCGTCTCTTCATTTTGTATTGCTTCATCTTTGAAACGATTCCTGCCTACATTCAGCATGAATTAAAAAATAGAATATTTAAGAGTTTATGTCATCATCGGAAATGGTAAGATTTTTTGATTATAATTCATCATTATAAACAAGTAATAAATTTCAAAACCAAATCAAAAGAACAAGTTCCAACCTTAAAAGGACTCCTGATAAAAAAATTTTAAATTCACAACAAATTTTAAAAGAGATATAATTAAAAATTTACCTCTTCCTATAAATAGATCAATACTAAAAAATTATTGAATTGAGTGAGATATTTACGTCCGAAGATTACTTAAAAAAAAACAAACAAACAAACAAATTTATGTTATAACGTTATGCCGCAGAGCTAGAGGTCTGGCTTAACCAACCAAAGGTCAGTGGTTTTCTTCCCGTCCTGAGCGACAAAAATTTATTTAAATTATATTGGCTACCATTTAATTTAAATAAATAAAGACGGAGTCTAAATGGTCATAGATACCGAAAAAAAAGTACTTATTGCAAGATGAAATTATTATCAGTCCAAATTATTTATTACCTATGCCGTAGAGAATAATTTATTCCCCCCAAATTGTTGAGTAATAATGGAGCCGATAAATAAGATTAGCTCCTATAGTTGGCTACACACCCCACTTAAAGTTAATATAAGAGTAAGTATTAACATTAATAAGCTCTCAGACGTGTAGTAAATACTTACTCTTATATTCTTATTCTAAGTGGCTCTCAGGCGTGTGTAATCAGCTATATGGGAGCTGATCTTATTTATCAACAATACAATGATTGTTTGTAGGCAGCCCCCCGAAACATCGAGAGGTAATAAATAATTTAGACACCAATTAATTTAAATAAATAAGGACAGAGTCTAAATGGCCTCAGATGCCGAAAAAGACTTAAAAAAAAAAAATAATTTAGACCGAAAATAATTTCTTATATTTGCTTATTCTAATCATTTAACGACCTTCCTCCGATTTGCTTAATAATTACTTATAATAAGAATTTTTCAAGCTTTATCATAAAGCAAGCAAGAGCTTCATCTCTGCTCTAAGGGAGAGGTATGATTTCATTCCCTCCTTTTAAATAGATAGTTAGTTATAACTAAAAAAAAATTAGTATTCAGAGTGAAATTTTGGCAATAATTCAAAACACAATGTTAGGAAACTCCCGTGACATGCGTCTACCTGATGCAATATTCTGTTGAATTTCCTCCTGTTGCAGTTTGAACTCTATTGAGATCATTTCATTTCCTGAGTTAAAATAAGATGAGAATTTGGAGAGCTCATGTTTGGGTATGCGTGGATGGATTCAGTCATTTCATTGACTGTCTTGTGGAAGGAATCAATCATAGGGCCAGACGGTGACACGCGCCGTGCATAGCGATCAATTAACTTTGCCTAATTCGCAAGCAGACACAAGGCCTTCTGAGAAACTTATCAATGAACACGTATTTTCATTCATAAAACAAAAACAATTACTTATACGCATATCTGTATATATAAACTTTTTGTTTGCTGTTTTCAATAGATCATAAAAATTGATAATACAACTTTATTAAGTATTGATAAATGATATATAGAATTTTGACTGGTAAAATTTCTTTCCATTTACTTTAGCATCAAAGTTGAGCAAATTGTCTGAAGTTTAAATATAAAATTTTATAATGATCTTTTCAATCAAATATACACATACCCACAATATTTTTCGAAGAGACGGACGATGGTCACATCAGTTTATTTTTAAAATCCTTAAACTAGAGAAAAATATGGGTAATATATTTTAAAAAATAAATACTAAAATGAAGGAAGTAGAGGAATGTATGTTTTTTCATATATTGTAAATTATCTGTCGTTAAATACATTCCATACCATTTTTCGAGATGCCAAATGGAATTCTTCATCAAATCTATTAAATTCTAAAATAAGTATTAACTACATCTATTTCTAGATAGGTAATAAAAGCAGAGTGATTAGGCATGAACGTCACCTCGAGTTGAACCATTATTATTCTCAAACTTGATAGCTCTTGGAAGCCTAGTCTTTTATATAATATATGTAAAAATAATATAATTAATTTAATAATAAAAAATTTATTATAATTTTTACAATAGTAAAAGTTTTCATTATTTAAAAAAATTTTATAGCAACGAAGTTACCACATCGAGCCGTGGCGCACACTTTGGAAAACTCTGATCTATGGTATAGTGAGTGGTCTTGTAAAACTTAATTTTTATCTTATCATTTCTCAAGAAATAAGAGTTTTGCCACTAGTTCAGGGAACAATAACTTCTTTTTTCTTATTGAAATAAAAAAGTTTAAAATTAAAGATATGTTAATAAGTAAAAGAAAATAAAATGAAAACAAAATTACGATTTAATTTTATATTTCAGAGGGACCTGCAAACCTTAATCATGATAATAAATAAATTAAAAAAATTTTAGCTAACAACTTAGTTGTTATTTAAGTTACTTTAATTAAGTTAACCACTTTTTAGACAATGCCACATGTACACACACTGAGAAAGGCTAATTTGTGGAAGGATGACCATGCATAGAGAGGCACGAGAGAGGCCGTTGCTATACAAATTCCTAACTAATTTGATTAAATGACAATCTCCTTCTTAGAAGTTTTTCACACATTAAATAGGTGTCAATTATATTCTTTAAAATAAAAATTAATAATATTTTTAAGTACACATTTTATTATCTCCAATAATAAATTTTTGATTTTATTGAAGAACCAACTAGTGCCTTATTTCCTTATATCGGGGTTGGCATAGGAAAGAATGGTTTCAACATGTTGATTAGAAGGAATGACATTG
>JAAAKE020021161.1:0-10367 GCA_010014785.2 Anisolabis maritima | reverse complement strand
GGGGGCAGAGGGCGTAAACAACTTTTATTAAATTTAAAAAAAAATTTTATAACCCATTTGAAAATTCATAAACCCAAATTGACGGTGTTTCATCATAAAAATTTAATATTCATTTCGTTTTTTAAGCGAAAGAATAAAAAATAAGAAAAAAATGAAATTCTCTTAAAAACGAAATTATTTTAAGACCTCGAGGAGCACTTGAGAAGAAGTCTTTTATTTTTTGGCATCTGAGGACATTTAGACTTCGTCCTTATTTATTTATATTAATTGTTAGCTAATATAATATAAATAAATTTTTGTCGCTCAGGACAGGAAGCCAACTTCTAGCCTTGGGTACGTGAGGCAAGAACTTTACCTCTGTACAAAGGAACAGGGCTAGAAAAATAGTTATAAAGAGAAATGGGTGGGTGACAAAAATTGGAACAGGTCGGAAAAAATTTGGTTAGGCAAAATAATCTCAAACAAAAAGTTATAAACGAATAAGTGAAAAAACCCTCGCTGAATGCAAATAAGATTTTGATTTTATTAATATTTAAATATGTTTTAAAATATTATCTTAATCAAAATATTTGTCAATTAACATTATACTGTTTAAATTTTTTTGAGTAAGATAATTTATATTAAAATATACTTACAGGAATTCTGTGAGTCTTATATGCCAAGGTAAAAAAGAAAAGGTAGAACATGTTTTTCCACAATAAATTGCAAGTTCTGGTTCAGGAATAGAATATTTATTATATAATAGTTTATCTATAGTATTTTCATCTATTTGTGATGATTTGAGATTTTTGGCCATATATTTTGTTAAATCCACCAAAGAATTTTTACCATCCAAATGGGAATAAAAATTAACGTTTATTTTGGCGTTTGTATTTCCTGTGAAATAAAGAAATTAAATTTTTAGCGTTTTATTTAAATAATTTATGATTATATCAAATGAAAGGTATAGGAGAAAAAGCAATAATTGTAGGAAGGAAGGTGACAATGAGATATTTAGAAAGACCAAATTCATAGCCTATCTAAATATCTTATTAAAAATAATATTAAATTATTTTTATTGAATATTTTCTCGAAATTAAATTAGGGTGAGTTTTTAAGGGAATTATTTTGTATTTTTAAAAACATAAGCATATATTTACCATTTGGTTCTTTGAGTGAACGAATATATCCATTAGGCTCACAATCCCAGTGTATTTGTCCCAGAGAACAGTTAGTTAAATTATTTACTAAGGAATAGAGTTTATATTTGTTCTTTTTAAGTATACCTAAATAAAAACAAAAATAAATATTAAAAAATTATTGAAATTGCATAAACTTAAAAATAAATTGTCTAAAAATAATCTCAAAATTTGAAACATGATTCTCAATGGAAATTCTATTCAAAACCAAGATAATTTGGGATAACCAAGGGGGGCCTGGACTCCTTGAAAAAAAATATACAGTAAAAGCTCGCAAAGGCCTGATAAACGGTTCCGTCAATATCCCGAAGTGTTTGAAGCCGTACTAATCGAGGAACTAAATAGATACAAAAATTAGTAATTGATTCCAAAAAAAAAATTCCTCCGTATATCGTTAATTTGATTAATAAATAAATATCTTTATTTGAAATAATTTCAATGTGTTTTTCCCAATTTTTATTATATAAAAATTGCAATATTAATGTCTGCACATTTTTCTTCTTTGGTCATTACATTTTTTTTTATTTATTTAGTTTTTATGGCTATAATGGCCTTTAGACATTACAACTATACTTTTATTTATTGATAAATATCTAATTATCTGTGGCTACCGGCGGTCGATTAACAGTCTTGTTCCTCGGGACCCCCTGTCGGAGGTTCAACGGTGATTGGTTGCTTGGCTTCATTGATCTTGGTGGTTGTTCCTCTTAGCCTCCAGCCTTCATACATTTCTTTGTATCAACGAATTGCATTTTGTCGGTGTAGTCTAAGATTACGTTCAATATTGGGATGCTCAACCTTTCCAATCATTTTTTATAGTTGTTCAGCTGTTAATTCTCGTACAGGCACTTCAACACAATCGCTTTTGTCTAAAATTGAACTATATACCGTGTCGCGAAACTTTAAAACGGCATAAAAATAATAGCACAAAAAGAGCCTTGAGGGAAAAATCGATCATTTATCTATTAAAAAAATTTATGTACTTTTTTTTATGTAATTTACTTTTATTTTGCTCCATTAAAATTTAGTTTGTTTTGAAATTTTTAATCCGGTATATAGTGAATTCGGACTGATCGAAGCCGGAATATGCAATATAAATATTGAGGTATTTAAGGTGAATTGTAAATAAAGACTTAAATGGGTAAATTCACATTTTTGTGTTGCAGTTTTTATCGGTTCTCTCTCCTTCTTGGATAGATCCACATCAAAACTATATAAATTTTTCAAGCATCCAGGCTATAATAAATTGTTTATTTATATATTTAAACTTCTTCCTATTACAATATTAAACAAAGGTTCACTCATTTCGGTTCAGGGGTTTAAAAGAGTTAAACCAAAAATGAAGAATATTTCATAGTATAATAATAACGTTAAAATTGTTTGGAAAAGAATTATAAAATAGATAATATATTTGATAGATTTTATTTAAAATTCACCGTATATTAGGAATATTATAATAAATATTGAATAAAATGAAGGACCTTTCTTGATAGGGAAACATCACTAGTTAGATAATAATGATTAATTATTTTTTTAAGTTTCAATGATAATGATGATAATAAACCCTTAATATAATGATGAAACAAACTCTTAACGGTGCATTTTTAAAACAAAACCATAGAAAAAATAAATAAATATATATATATATATATTACCATTATGGTCATATAAACTAAGATAGGATACTCCGGCAGCCAAACACCAAATAATTATCTTCGCTAAATCATTATAAGAAATTTTTTCATTTCCCAAAATTAAAACAAGATGATATGGAATTTTTTTCAGTTTCTCTTTAGTCGATGACAAAATAATTAAGTCACTTTGTAATGTCTTTTCAATAGTAAGTCCTTTTAATATTCTATATAAATAATAAAATATTAATTTAATAAAATCACAAGCCGAGTAAATTAAATGGACTAAAGTCCAAATCACCCGGGTGAAATAAATTGCCATTTTATCATTAAAAATTTTTTCTTTCACTTGATATTAAACATGTTTGTGGTCAAAGTCTAATAGCCACGAAAGCGCAATTAACTCTTCATGTTTCATCAGGTTAAATTCACAAATTTTACATGCTGCGTGGACTTAAAATTTTATTAAATATCTCGCTTTCATCTCCAAAGAGCTATATAATAGAACACATGACATTATGCCAACTTTGACATTCACAATTTCTTAATTAATTCAATTATATAAAATTTAATTGTTTAATTAATTAATTTGTAATAAAATTATTAAATCAAATCATACAAAAATACAATTTGGATGATAAAAAAAATCACAAAAAAATTAACTATTTAATGATAATTGAAGGGTTCTTGAAAACTGAACTAACTGAACTCGTTCAGACCAAAAAACAACGATCGTTCTAAGTCAACGTTTCCATATTTTGAACAATTTATAAAAGTTGAATTTTTAGATTATTTTGTCTTATATAATAATTTATTTTATTATAGTTACTTTTTATTTAAATCATTACGTATTTAAAAGACTTGAAAAAATATTACCTGATGGAAATGTATAATAATAATATATAGTAATTAAGATTTTAAATAACCCAGGCGAATTTTTTTTATATAAATAGAGATATGAGTTTTGTTGAAGAGAATTTTACAAAATTATTTGTTGTAAGAAAACTTTGATTTTTAATTAATCTTGGCTGGTGCAAAAGTAAATGTCTCATCTCACGTACCAAATGTCAGTAGTTCGCTTCCCCTTCTGAATGACTAAATTTATTTATATTATATTGGCTACCAATTGATATAAATAAACAAGGACGGAGTCTAATTGGCGAAATGACTTTAAAAAAAAATACATGATTAATCTTGGCCCTCACCCTGTGGCTGAGAAGTTAGAACCATTGACATTATCAATATTCATAGGCTTAAAAGCCAAGGGATGTTGTTTCGGATCCCAGGTAGTCGGATGAAAAGTTTATTTATATATTTTTTTTTTTGTCTTTTCGGCATCTGCGGTTATATAGACATTAAACGATATATAATTATATTTTTACGATACTAATTATCCAAGCATATTTATTTTTATCAATTGGTATCCAATTGATTTAAATCAATTTTTATCGGAATGCCTGGGATCCGAACCCACACACCTTGGCTTTTAAGGTTATCAATATTAACAATGTTAATATCCTTAACCTCTCGGTCACGGATTTATTTAAACTAATTGGATTCCAATTGATAAAAATAAATATGCCTACATAACAAATATCGTATATAATCTAATTGTGTTTGTGTCCCTAGGGCCTCAGATGCGGAAAAGAAAAAAATTCATTTAAACATTCCCGTGGCCTAAATGATAAAGATATTGTACATTGTCAAATATTGTCAAATATTGATAGCCTTCAAAGCCAAGAGGTGTGGGTAAGAATCCTAGGCAATCCGATGAAAATTTATTTAAATTAATTGAAAACCAAATGATATAAATAAATATGGCTGGATAATATGTAACTAATTAAAATATATATGTAATATTTTAAAGTTTATATTGTCTCAGATGCTGTAGACTAAAAAAAAATAATGTAAAAAACAGTATGGAAAGGAAAATATATTATTATTATACACTAATAAAACGCTTCTATAATAAATAAATTAAAAATAGCTATACATTTTTATTTTTTTATAATTATAATAATGAATTTTTTATAAATGGCGCCTATTCTTCATTTTTGTTTAAATATTTAAATATTTTCTTTTTCTAAAAAAAATTATATTTTTAAAATTTGTTAAATTAAAAAATATAAGTATAAAAATTTTGTGTTTTTTATGATTAAAAAATTAATTTAAAAAACAAAAAGTATTTCAATTTACATTCAAATAATGCGCTTCTATCATAAGCATTTTAATTAATTTTTTTAATATTTTTATTTTATATATAAATATATTTAAAAAATTTTATTAAATTACAATTAATGAAAATTAAATATCTAAATACTTAATTTAATATTTTTTATAATAGAATTCTCAAATGATTCCAGTAGTGTCCGTTCTTTACACTCTGTTGGTCGTTCGCATCATACATGTTTGATTTTTTACTCTAAACATTAAAAGTAATTATTATTTTATTTAATATATTTATATCTCTTTAAATTAATAATTTCTTCTCTTTTTAATTATTAGTTATTGATATTCCATTTTTGAAGGTATTTTTATTAATAATTATAAACACGTGTTTACACCATATGACGACATAACCTCTGAAATCAGAATATTTTAATTTATTTTTAAATTTTTTTCAGGAAATCACATCAAAATGCAATTGTTTATTCGAGGCCAGAATAATCACGTTGTTGATTGTCTAGAAAATGAGACAATCGCACAATTAAAGGTGAGTTATGTTATTTATCACACATGAAGAAGAAAGAATTTAGATCCTAAGAATAATGTTCTCATACCCTTAACCCAGCGTCTTGCATTTAGAACCAATTTTTAAAAATTGATTCAATTTGGGGTTGCGATCATTTTATTTTCACGTTTTTCCAATTATTCATGATTCTTTATAAAATATTTTCTCCATCCCTGATACCTAAAAACTTAAGATTTACATTTTAATATATATATATAATTAAGGCTAAAACTAGATCTTTAAAAGATTCTTTGTATATAAGTGGCAAAAACATTGTATTTTATACGAATTAAACTGAATTTCTAAAAATTTTAAAATTTAAAATTTAAAAAAAGAACGGACATTACTGGAATCATTTGAGAATTCTATTTAAAAAAATATTAAATTAAGTATTTAGATATTTAATTTTCATTAATTGTAATTTAATAATTTCCTAAAATACAATGTTTTTTCCGCTTATATACAAAGAATCTTTTAAAGATCTACTTTTAGCCTTAATTATTTAAATTCAAATGATGGTTGTGGGTGTTTATCGCTGATGTGTTTGGGTCATAAATTACTTGTAAGTCATTCCATGAGTTTTAGCATTTTTGGGATATTGTAATGCTAATCTTCTTGTGATTTTTTAATTAAATATTTTTTACTAAGAGTAGTATTTTATTCATTTTCCTACTCTTGTTTATTCTAAAATTGTTCCAAATTCTGTTTAAAAGAAACACCTCCATAATTTATATTTAATTTTATTAATATTTTATAATTATTATTACCATTATTAAATTCATTTTATTGTCATCATTTAAATATACCTAATAATTATAAATTATAATAAATTTTCATCCCATTTCAACTTTATGATGGCACTGCCCGTTAGAACAGAGTTAGAGGTCTCTCGTCCAAAGTAATAAAATTATATTGCAAAAATGTTTTATTTTTCAGGATATATTGACTGGCACTTTACAGTCTCTGGGGCGTTTTTTGAAAACCACCAGCTATTTCTAACAAAGCTCTATCAGCCCTTTATAAATTATTTATATTATTTTGAACACCAATTAATTTAAATAAAGATAGACGGATAATATGTGTCGTTTATAAATATATACAATTTATTGTATATCCTGCAAAGACTTAAATAAAATTTTTGATAATGAGAAAAATATTTTCTCCCCAAAATTAATTACTCATAGGATGAATGGAGTATAATCTTGTAAATCTTTACAATAAATATGATCAATTTCCTTATAATAGATTTCAAACAACAAATCATAAAGATACACCCTTTTGTAATTGATAGGAAAGATAAAGGAAGCCAAGGATGAATAAAAACAATTGTTTTATATCTGTTTATCGTCGGTGTCGGTCATCGCTCCCTTCCATAGAACGATTAAACTGTCTTAACTGTTGATACAGATGGCATGTATAATTTCTAATAATAAATTACAACAATATATTAGCTTTTGAATCAAAAAGCGATCAAGGCAAAGCTACTTGATATTATTATACATTACTATATATTACCATATAAATAATACATTGTTGTTATTTATTATTAAAATTATCTGATGAAGACAATCGCTGTTGAAACATCGTCATTAAAGTCTTAATAAAAAGGCTGCCGATTTTTTTAAATTATAATCTTGCAAACACCCCAAACACATTTAAAAATAAATTTACCAATTAAATGAAGAAGTTGGTGACAGGCGAATGGCAACAAACAAATTTGTTTTTTATTTTTCCCTTGGTTGCACCCGGGAAACTAACCCCTAATTCAAATTCACTAGTACAACCATCAAAAAAGAATAACAGTTCATATATTATTCTTTTAAACTAATGCAACATATATTTTTTTTTTTTTTAGAATAAAGTTTGTAAATTGGAAGGATATCCTGATATTGATCTTGATATCACATTATCAAGCGGTGGACACATTTTAGAAGATAACCAATTGATCTCTGAAATTAGTGGCTCTTTCGTCGATGTTACGGTTCCATTGCTTGGTGGTAAAGTCCACGGTTCTTTGGCTCGTGCCGGAAAAGTAAAGGGACAGACGCCTAAGGTAAAAAATATCACTAAAAATTATTAACGTTTTAATGAGTTATTGTGATTTTAATTTAGAATAGAAATTATCTAATTAAATTAGTATATTACTCTTCATAAGAAATTCTATTTGATAACCTTTTCATCATTTTATACTTCATTTTTGAGGCAGTGGTTAAGACGGATAAGCTACGGATTACGAATCTAGAGTATGAAAATAGCTCGGGTTCGAGTCCGGCTTGCCGCAATTATTTCCAACTCTGCCACAAGTCTCCTCCTGGGGTAGGAAAGTAGGAGATAATCTCACCCCAGAAGCCCAAGTGGCCATATATATATATATGTTCTGGAAGGTTTCCGCGGTTGGTTGTATGTGGAATAATGTTTTCCCGGGTCAACCCGGGAAAACATTATTCCACACATATATATATATAATGAAGAAAAAGGAGTAGTTCTTTATGGGATTGCATTGTTCAGCTTTTCTTTATTTTATTTATTAATTATTTTCTTAGATATATAAAACATTTTTTATTATATATTAATTAATGATATTAATTAAATTTTATTCGATGGATTATAAACCATTTCTTGATTTTTTCATACTCTTTCTTTCCCTCAGACACATTTTTGATAAATGGAAAAAAATTGATTGGTTCATGAAAGAATTTATCTATTTGTTTAAAAGAAAAAGACTAAAATTAAGTTATAAAAATTAAAAAAAATATATATATATATATTTTTTTACAGTTAATTTCGTAAAAATATAAAAATTTCACACCATAAAATTTACAAAAAGTAAAAATTTACTTTAATACTTCCTACTTTCAATGTTTGAATGAAGTCTCATTTTATTATTATAAATAAACTACTTGTAAATAATCACTAATATATTGTAATTAATATGAAGATAACTGTAATTTTTTGGGAGCAAAACTAAATTTTTTAAAAATGTATTCAAGTTTTTAGTTACCCGTTTAGAAAATACATTCTATATTTAGATCTACCTGCAGATGATATAGATATAGAATGTATTTTCTATCTATCTTATCCTCATATTAATTAGAATATATCATTTTTTCTGCGTGAATATTTTATGTAGAATTTTTATTTTTTATCTAAACTGAACTGTTTGTTTTTTTTTGTCTTACAAAATTAATTGAATATTAAAGCTTCCAAAATATGTTTATTTAAAAAAAATTGTTTTTCAATTTTTTACATTATTATATAAAAAAATTGCCAGCATTATTTTGCCTATGAGCCATTGTTTATCGTGAATGTTCAGATTTAATCACAATTGTTTAAATTTTGCTTTTACCCGATATAAGTTTAACACAACTTAATTTTCTGTGTTATTTACATATAATGAGGGCATTTATATGCTCTACATTTTAAATGTTTATATTTAAATATAATTGATATATTAATCTTTTTTTTAGGTGGACAAACAAGAAAAGAAAAAGAAGAAGACTGGTCGGGCCAAACGACGAATCCAATACAACAGGAGATTCGTTAATGTAGTTCAAGGATTTGGAAGACGTCGCGGACCCAATGCTAACTCATAAGATCATTTATATATTAAAATTTTATAATTTGGAATCTATGAATTATATGAATATCATATGTTTTTTTTAATGTAATCTTCTAATTCACTGATTCTAAAATATAATAATAAAAAAAATTTCTGTCCTTTATTTAATTAGTCCAAGTTTTTTAGCTTCCAATTATTTATATTTCTTTCTAATTAAATAAGATTTACAACAACTGCTTTAGTCCTAGATGAAGAAAAATTGACAAGAGTCTTATTGTTATTATGTAAGACTTCTTGGATAGGTGACTTAGAGGAACAAGGAGATAAAAAGTATGCCCGAAACAATCAGTATTAATATTTATGAATCTATAAAATTGCATGTGCATCTTAAATTAATATGCCCCTTTAAAAATTTTGAGAGAAAATCATTTTTAATTTTCATTTAACTAGTAAGCCAGAATCATCCTCCAAAAAAAAAGGCACAATTACAATATTGACATTAGATGCTTCAATTAATCAAATTAAAAGCAAATTTTAAATAAAAAAATTTTTCATCTAAAAAGATTTGAAATCATTAATTCATAATAATTTTTTAAGGTGTTTTTCAGCAAGATCATTTAGACTCCGTCCATATTAATTAATTAATTGGTAGAATTTAATAATTTATAAGTATTTATGTAATACTTTTCTTCAAATAAATAAACTATCATTATTTCCTCAATTAATTATTCCTATAATTATATATTTTTTGGTCTATTGATAAAATTCATAAAAATATTAGATACGAAATTAAACAACATAATAGATATATATTTATTCGATGCAGAATTTTATAAAGATTACGAATCTATAATTCTCATTTTTCTATCTCAATTGTTTTTTGACTAATTAAATAAAATGTGAAAGTCCCATTATCATTAATCAACAAATTTATATGATATAAGATACATGTCTTCGACATAGAATTTTATGCTGATTAAGAAGCTCTATTCATTATTTTTATATCTTTGATAGTTTTTTTAATAATTTGATGAAAACCAAAATGAATAAATTCATCTGTCAAACAAACGTTCAAAATTGACTTTTCTTTAATTCTGTACATTTTATGACCAAAACAGGAATGTTCGAGTTAGATTATTTAATTTCCCATTAAATTCAATCAACATCAAGCACTAAATATGTTTATTTAATAAAAAAAATAACGAAATACTATGAAAACATGATTAAAAATTGAAGCGCAAAATTTAAAATTTGAAATTGTCAGGGTC
>JAAAKE020021150.1:0-10368 GCA_010014785.2 Anisolabis maritima | reverse complement strand
TACCTATATAAGTATTTTATATTTTTTGTGTTCCTATATTAGTTTATAGAGGCTTATTAATCGTTCCAAATTTTCTACTCAAATTTCAAATGACCCTTAAGTTTCACACTCCCTTGGATCTAAATCCCGCAGAATGCTTTCAGGACCATCCAACCAAAGCCACAAAATTTTAGACCAATTCTTCCTTTCAAAATTTCAATTTTCTTTGGTGTCTGACTCGTACTTTATGAGAAAAAACTAGCTATGAAGCTATGACGACTATGAAAACAGCTATGAAGACGTTACCGTGGGCTCAACCCATTTTCTTTCTTATCTGGAATACGATTTTTTAATTTTTTTTTTTAAATAGAAATTTTAGATTATGACCGAGTGATATGGAGAGAGTGAGTGAGATTATTTATATATATATATCAATCGTAGTAAAATTACTTTCCTTCAAAACTTTTATTATATCTTATCAGATCTCTTAAGTACTTTACCCTCGATTTTTTTAGTAAATAAATCTTGGTTTCTTGTTGCTTTCAAGTATAAATACATTTCCATTTTTGGAGTTTCTCCAGGTTATGAATATTTATATAGCCTGGTAAAAGATTACCAAATCGCTTTAATCTATGTCCCCTTAATGATTATATTCAAGCTGTCAAAACAGACAAAAATGACAGTTAAATCACATTCAATTTAAGAATGGTTGTTGCATAAGGAAAAAATTTTAGTTTTTTCTCAGTAACAAAAAACCTTGCTTGCTTTTTCATTCTTTTTCAAAGCTTGTTATTTATATTATTATTTTTTTTCTAATTTTTGAGAATTATTCATCTTTTCTGTCACATATCACAAACCATTGAAAGGGTAGCCAAATATGATTAAAAATAATAATATATTCTGAAATAATCTAAGATTCAAATATATCTTTATATTTAAAAATTTTAAATCATTTAGTATGATATCATCTAGTGGTGTTTTTTTGATGGAATGTAGGCAACCTAAACCCACCGAAGATTTTTAGATCAATTTCTCCCGAGCTGATCGCGCATTGTCACTTGTTAATTTCTAGGGATATTTAACAACTGCGCATATCCTTGAAACTCTCAAGAGGAGCTCTGAAACAATTAAAACGAAAATCCATTAGTGAGTTGGTCATTTGGGTTACCTCGTTTCAGCAACCAAACACGAACTAATTAATGCACCACATGGTATTTCAAAATGAAATAAAATTAATTTTGAAAAAAATTGAAATAATTATTTTTTTTATCTTTAGCCTCCAGACCCTTGGAGTAGAGACGAGACTCTGGCTTCACAATCCAAGGGTCTTGGTTCACACTCAATAACATTTATTTAAAATAATTTGCTTCCAGTTCTTTAAATCAATATAAAGGGTTATTATAATAATTATATACATAATTTATGTTGAAACCAAAAGTCAAAAATTTTCCACAAGAAAATCAACAATTTGAACTTGGAACCTTAAGACTAACAGTTTTGGACAATAGTTTAATAAACGTTAAACACAAATACAAGGTTCAAATTTATTTAATTCCCAAATTTTTTGTAGAATTAAAATAATTATATACCTGGCATGTTAAAAGTTTTATAAATTCATTATTTTAATTAATTTTAGTTGTGTATTTCAAACAATCAAGCTCACTTATTATTTCATTCCTTACAGGAAGATTGATCCCATAAGATAAAAAATTACTTGTGTAGTGATTATGGTTCATTAAAAGTGAGCTTCAGAAAATTTATTTTTTGGCAAACATTTCCCTCTACCTGGAAGCTCTACTGCTTGATTCAATTATTGTGAAAGTAGTATAATTTAAAAATTCAAGTAAAACTAGTTGGATTTAAGTGACTAGCTGTGAAATCCGCCTTCGACGAAACATATAGTAACTCTAATTTACGTTTTATTGTTATTATTATTATTATTGTTTTTACTTAATAATATGAATTTTTTGTATGTGATATTTAGATGCAGACATATTGACAGTCCTTACATATATGTATGATTTATAATAATAGCAAATTAATTCTCAAAATATTCTCAAAAAAGAAATATTAACCAATATTATATAAATAAAATTTCAATTATTTTTCAATTCAAAACATCATCCCCTAAATTCAAAATAGGTTAGATTGAGTAATTATTGATTTTTTTTTACAATATTTATTTATCTTATTTCTTTGAAATCTTTTTGAAGAGAAGCGAATCCTGCGATTTAACCAATAATCGATTAATATAGAATTTCGCGGTAACAAGGAGTCAGTATATATCTATAAATGAACGATATTATTTAGATAGCAAGCTCAGCATTGGTATTATTCATTGGTATTCGTCTCAATGAATTGCTTAAATAGCGAGCACGTGGGCGAGGATTGAGTAAACAAAAGCTAATAGTCTGAGGGCTGAACAGGAAGGCAAGAGACGAGGAGCAAACTAATGAAGAGAAGAGCAAATAGAAGAGATCAGCACACGAGTCCCAAGGACGAGCTACGAATCGTGACCAACCAACCAACCAATTCAGACTCTTTTTTTTATTATTTACAGTTAGTTACTCCGGGATAGCACTACTACCCTTAATTTTACCCAACATTTTTTATAGCCGAATTCTTTTATGTAATCAATCGAACCACAAAAAAAAAAAAAAAAAAAAACACCAAGAAACTTTAAAATATTTTTATTCATTCGTAATATTTTCGGATTAAAAAAATATATTCATCAAGGATAAAGATATAAATGTGGAACAGCTGAGTTAATGGATCATAATTTTTTGTTTGTTTGATTAAATCTATAATATTCTCAAAAATATAATTGAATTATATAGCCAAAATGTACATCTTTTTTTTGTTTAAATTTTTGTCCCTTTTAAATTTAATAAATTTGAAATTTTTCCTAAATGAAAAATGTGTAAATACAATTCTTTTGATGATTGATTTTACGTGTTAAAAGAAATTAATTTTTTGTGAAGGCGAGGAGGAGAAAAATTAACAAAGTCAATTGTTCCTAAAAAAAATCTTTATTATCATTTTATATATAGATCTTTAAAAATAATTTATTAATTAATACACAAATTTATTAGTTTATTGTAGAAATTCTGAAAAAAAAAAAATCATTTATGGGGAAATATTATATTATATACGGAATAACTTTGAGAAGAGGAGGTGGCCTGGGTTAAGATTTAGCCCACTGCCCCTCCAGCTCTCAGTGTGATTGGTTAAAAACTCTCACTGGCAATTAGTAAACCTTGACTAACTTTGGCGTCTTAGTGGGGGTATTTGAAGCCTACCACTGGATTGGAGTGGGGGTAATCTTCATTTGTAAAATTGGTCTGAAGAAGAAAAAATAGAAAGTTATTTTGCAAAGGTATTTAAAATTAAAAAAATAATTTTGAGTGAATACCAAAGAGAAGGGACCTAGAAATGTGCGAGAAACACTGTAGCTAAAAGTTTCCCTCCCTCTCGTTACTTCCCTTTACCCCGTCAGCTAGATCCTTTAGAAGCTGCTGGCTCCATCAATCACGATTTCCTTACCGCAATTTGTTCCGCTAATAACTCGACTATAAGTAAAAATATTTTTTCTTATCCATTTGAAATGGTCTAATTTGTGGTTTGGTGGATTTGTTCATTTCTTATTTAAATGAATAAATTAAATTTTATCATTGAATTTTAATAAAAAATTTATCCTCATTTTGCATTTCTTGTTGTTCAAATGGCAATTTTTCGGAGGGATTCTCTCTGATGAATAAATATATAATTTTTTAATTGGGATCATATTTCACTAAGTTCTTGTCACCCCCTTAATTAAAACTTGAGTGAGAAATTCTAGGCCTGAGCTATTTCAATATTCATATTGTGAATGAGGTAATCCAATTTAGTGGTCTAAGAAGAACAAAATGAGAAGGAAGGAAGGAAGAAGGGAAGCCAAGCGGTAATCAATTGAAAAGTTTTTTGGGTAGTAAGGAAGAGACAAAGGAGGAAGGTTAAAAAAAAGAGGAGAGATTCACCCCGAAAATCACTGAGTCCTGAGCGGCCGATGAATGACTGATAAGGGACCAACTTACTCCATTCCCTAGGGATGATGAATGCCTCGAAATCTTGTTATAAATTTTCTTTTGAGATCATCAATTATTTAGTTGAGGAAAATTCTTTCTAATAACAATAATAAACTAATTTAATGCAAGATAGAATTTTATCCTTTGTATTTTTCTATGGTAAATAATCAAGCAGATATGCATCTGCAAAAAGAAAACCTTTATTTAATAATCTAATACTAATGTTTTCAAGATTTTTCTTATTCTTTAAATATTTTGAAACTCTATAGTTTTTTTTTTTTTTTTTTTTGAATTTTCACAAACATATGCATTTTAACTTTATTGATTAAAGAGTAGTTTCTATCCGAATGTCCAGAATTATTTGGGAAATGCTTGGCGAAAATGACCAAATGACATTCCCAAATGGTAAGAAGTGAATTTTCAAAAAAATAAAAGTAATTTTATATAATTGTAAACTGATACGTGGGAGAGTCAAATGAGAAAAGGTCAAATAAATATGAAAAAACGAAATCTAAAATAAAGTTACAAATAAGATTTTTTACTCTTTTCGGCATCTTTGGACTTTAAACTATACCTATAAATATATATAATTACTATCCAAGGATATTTGTCCCATTTGGTATCCAGAGAGAAATTAATATTATTTGTCCACACCCCTTGGCTTTAAGGTTATCAATATTGACAATGTCAATAATACTAACCTCTAATCAACGAGGTGGGTACAAATAATATTAATTTCTCTTCAATAAACAACCACTGCCCATTTGATCCTCTCAATAGTCAACAATTCTTTGAGAAATAAAATAATCCCCCCCCCCTGTGGCCGAGAGGTTAAAGATATTGACATTATAACTATTGATAATCTTCAAAGCCAAGGGGTCTCGGTTCGGATCCCAATAAAAATTTATTTAAATCAAGTGGATACCAATAGATATAAATAAATGTGTCTGGTTATTTTTAAAACCCTTTTTACTTTTTATAAATCTCCAAGATCTGCGATGTTAGGCAAATTCTTAAAAAGAGATGAAATTATCTGGAAAAATGTATTATAAAATAATATTCTTTTTTTTTTTAAATAAAGCCATCTTATATTTGATACTACAATTTAATTAATTAACCAACGCCTAATCTACAATAACCCCCACTTCTTAAATTATCCAAAGAGGAGGTTCAGAGTACTCTTAGTCTAATCAATCCTTTGTCACTGTCAATTTCGCCTTACTTGTAAGGTGTTGTTGTTGTTGTTTGCTTACTGTGAATGAAGGAGTTATTGTCCTGGATGAGGTGGTAACGACATCGACACCGACACCCACCTGTTCAAGGTGATGGTTGTTGTTATCTTCAACACTTTGGAGGATGACATTCGCTTTGATCGGGAGAGCGATCACAATGAAAACAACCCATCTATCTCTCCACTTCAACCAACGATTTTCAATTGACCGAAGAGAGAGGAGGGACTTGATTTTCAACAAGATCGGAGACTTTATTGTGTCCCTGTCAAAAGCAGTTCGCGTTATGAAATCGAATCCTTAGTTTGTTGTTAATATTGCTCACTTATTATAGTAAGATTTTCATAATACTTTATTATTATTATTATATACTCCTTGAATTGATTATTCAAAGAGAAAGATAAAAAAATATGAATGAGGGTCTAAATAAGGACTAAAAGATATTCTGGTTAATTGATTATTTGACCTGTCTGAAAAAGTTTTTATTTATTTTTTTACTGTTGACATCTTTCCAGTTATATTCGCCTGGAACTTAGACATTTTGGGAGCTCTAAACTAGCGGTAGAACTTGATTAGGGGAGGGGATAAAGTAGTTAAGTTTAATATTCTGAGTTAAAAACAACTCAGGTCCAAGTCAATCTTAAGCCTTGGGAAGGAAACAGGAATCCACCCAAGTATTATTCCCTAGCATAACGAGTCCAAATGAATGAAGAGAAACTTTTTAGTAAATTTTTAGTTTTGAAAAATTTAATGAGTGATAGAAATATTCTTTTTTACCAGGCCTCCATGTCCTTCATAAAATAAAATTGTGGCATACCATTCCATCGATTATTTTCATTTATACCTCAACCGAAAGATCAGGGGTCGAACTTTTTTCGATCTCGAAAAAGAGTAAAAATGTTTTCCAATACATTTAATTATTTAATAAATTCTAATTAAACAAACAAAAACAAATAGATTATTTGTTAAAAATTAACAGTTTACATAAATACTTGTTTTACCTCCCTCTTTACTTTCTGGCTTAATAGCTAAGTATTAATTCAGATTTTTTTGGAGGGGGGAGTCCTGATTTGATCCCAAAATATTCTTCCCTAGAATCGGCCTCCAATCCGAACACTAGTTTATTTGAACTCTTACTGTTCGTTCTTACTCCCCTTAGGAGCCACCAATTTGAATAATCTTTGTATATATTGTAATTTTTGGCTGAACCCTCATAGTGATTTGGTTTCGAACTCGACATTTGAAAATTTAATTCAGTACACATATAAAAATTTTGTTATTTGTTCAAAAACAAAGTATATTTTTTATGGGAACCTCGCTACAAAACATAATATTCACTATTAAAATTCTGAGATATTCATGTCAAAAAAATAAAAATAAGAGAAAGCAATAATAGAATTAGTTAACGAGAGCGGGATTTTTATTAGGATCTGGGCAAATTATTTGAATCGTTCTTCAAACTGGGTTTGGTTTACCACTGTTTACACTAGAAGTCCTGAAGAAGGCAGCCAAAAAAACGTATAAACTCCTAAACGTCTCTTAAAAAATTGAATAATAGATCTCTCTTAATAGATATTAGGAGATGTATATGAAACCAAAATCATCAAAATCCATAATGTTTTACGTAATTACTATTTTTTATCTTCTTACCTCTTCTTATTATCCATTGAGTAGAAACAAATAGGGTTTGTACAATTAATTTATTTTGAGGCTTTCTCTTATTTATATATAATTTAAAATAAAACACATTTTATATTTTTTTATTCCAAGTGAAAATTTTTTATAGCCATATTTTTTATCCAACAGCTTGTTAACTTATTATTTTTAAGTGTATTCTGAGGAAGGGCTTAACATGGGATTAGATATGGGCCTTTGAAAAGGAGAATAATTTTTTTTTTTTTTGTACTCTTGATTATGTAATTTACAAAGTTTATGATTCAAATTTGAAATGCTAATTATTCGCTCGGATTAGTTTTCATTTTTTTTTTTTATTCATTTTATAGGGATTCTAACAAGAATATAAAAATAAATCAGAACTTGAGTGTCTCCACTCCACCTAAAGAGAGTGCTAGGCCAATTAATTTTGGACAACCCAGTAAAGGAAAACGTATTACATTATTATCGTTATATGTGAATGTAGATGTTGTAAATATAGGCTGCTCCCCCACTCAGAAAAGCTCAGCTCTTGAGCTACGAGTCATTATGGAATTGGAAAAATGTAGACTCTTGTTACTTAATGATTTATGAGTCTGGAGGATTTCCAGAATAGAAGGAAATAACAAGAAAAGCTCTTCCCTTTCTCTCTCCTTTATTTACCATTAAATTATTCATAAGAGTGAGAAAGTGGAATTAAAAAAATTGAATATTTATTTAATTTTCCATTATATATGGTTCCCGAATTTCATATTATTATAACTGACAAAAAATTATGTATGAAAAACATACAATTTGTTATACACTATTAAATATTTGTTATTAGGTTGGAACTCCAGGTTATATATTCCTACATCCAGGAATACTAACCCAGAGAAATTTTTCGAAGGAGTTCATCCTGATAATTGACCATTTCGGGGGGAGGGAGGGAGGCAAATTTTAGACCTGAAATCTGAACTGGTGTGTAAACTTGAATATTTCGTTTTTAAATTTCAGAATTCCTTGTAATTTTGCTTCTTGGACTATAAGAATTTTATTCTTGATTGTTTTATTTAGTTTACATGTGCACTCTGTTTTGACCTTCACCAACATCAGAACTAAAAATAGATACTTATATATATATATGAATCAACCATATACGGTCTTATATAATCTTTTTTAGATCACAATAATTAAACATTTTCTCTGCATATTTTTTTTACTGCCACCCAGTAGATTTCCTAAAATTCGATTTGTATAAAATAGGCAGACAAACTCGAACGTTGGTATTGAGAATGTTTTATCTTTTAGAAAATATTTTTGTTTTTCTATATATAAAGTTTTTGTTACAATTGTTATATTACTCAATTATATTCAATTAAATACCTATTCGTTCTTTTTATTTTTATTTTATTGGATATAATTGGATAAAATTCCATTCGTTCTTATTACAATTTTTATTATTATTTGGCATCAGCTGACATATTGATTTTTCTTAAGTGTTACCATGTTGGGAACACTTAAGAAAAATCCGTTGGTAATACCAACTGTTAGAATAAGAAAGTTAGTACTAGAAACCCACTATAGAGTCCAAGAAGAATCCTGAAAAAAAGATTAAATTTGGACAACATCCACCGAGGAATTTAATATTTCGGACCGGGCTCTATGATCCCAGCCCTGCAACCAATCCTTGTATCTCTTTTCTCTATCTTATTGCATTTTTATATACTTTAGTGAGTAAAATTAAAAGATTGTATTAATATTTTGCTTTTATTATTTATTTTTTTACCCTACATTTTTTGCTCCCTCTGAAGGGATGATGATGCCCTTTTAACTCCCTTGAATTTTTTGCCAGTTCAATGCAGTCTTCATTCTTCTTAAAATCTCTGAAATAAATGACCGATGAGCCAGGAACGTATCCACTTCGCCTGGATGGAGTATTATGATTGTTATTATTATACAGGAATATTAAATTTTTATTGTCATAATACATGAAATAGACTTTAATTAAAATTTTGTTTCTTCTCTTTAACTCAGTAAGGTGCTTCTTTCTTAAAAGATTTCTAAACCTAATTTTTACAATTTTATCTCATCATTTGTTAAAATAAAAATTCTTTTTATTCGAAAATATTAAGGGAATTTAAAATTCGCGACCCTCAATTTAGACTAGCAATTCTTCTATTTTTTACGTCTTCTCTTAAAGAGTCTGACCGTGCGATGTTATTCCCTTTTCTTCTCTAATCTTGTGCTGATACCAGAGATAAGTAAAATATAAATAAAGCAAAGAAGGAAAAAGAAACAAATAATTAGAGAGGGAGAGAAAAGTTTGAAAGAAAAAATAAACTTTATAATATTAAAGAAAAAAATATTAAGAAATAAAAAAATCTTTATTCATCTTAAAACTTAAAAAAAGAAGAAAGAAAAAATTTCCTTATTTTGAATATTTTTAAAATTTAAATGAAGTCTTTTAATAATTATAATAAATATCTAGAGAAATAACATATAAAAGACATATTTAAGTAAAAGAGATTAACTAATAGTTGCTATTATGAAGGCAAACCGAGAGGCTTCTTACCAACGTAAAGTCAAAGAAGCTGCATAATAACAAATTCCAGAAAATGAACATTATTATATTCCAAGAATTCAAGCTAAACAGCCAACTTTCCCTTTTAAGGGATATTCAAGTATTCTAATTTTCCCTTTATAATTTATTCATTTATTAAATGATAATTCTTTATTAAACGGAAATATAAATTACCTAAAGGGCTGAAAATAATTACTAAATCAAACAAATTCTGATTAATTTTTAATATGAATAAGAGAATTAATTAAACCACGCCACGTGCGTTTATGTTTGTCGAATTAGCTTTCATCGGGTTGGCTCCAGGATTTCACTCCAGTGGCTTCTGGAACGGGCCTATTGATCCAGGAACACGAAGGGGGTGGCGGCTCTCGATAGAACTATATAAAGCTTTTTGTTCTGGGCAATTGAACGCGTTGCATTTCCTCCTCTCTGAGTATTTGGCTAACTGGACAACAAGAAGGAAGAGTAAGGGATTACGAATCAGCCCACCAAGCCCTTGCTTTGCTTTACTTTTGCTTTGCTCCAATCCACTTTGAACTTGTTGTTTGTTGGTCGCAAAAATTGTAACATATCGGAGATAAAGAGAGATTCAGTGTTTGCTCTCGAAATTCTCAAGAAAGTATTTTATCTGAAAGATGCATTTGTACTCAAAAAATTGGATTGTCTCTTTTGATAAAAGATAAATGATGAATCAAAAAGTTTTCACCAACAAAAAAAGGCATTTTTCTGATTGCAAGTGAGATGATGACCCATAAGTCTTTTCTCTCAAAAAAAAATTCTATTATAATTTTTGAATTAATAAAATGAAAAATCTCCATAATAATTTTTCCAATATGATTTTAACTTACTTGCCAAATATTGGGTCAACTTGACGTTCGAG
>JAAAKE020021139.1:0-10368 GCA_010014785.2 Anisolabis maritima | reverse complement strand
CTATAATTGTCATTTTTTTTTATATATTCCTAAATAGGTTAGGAGTTATCATTTTTAATATTTTAGAATTAGTTTATAGAGTTTGTTTATTTTTATATTTTATTTACGAGTATATATTTATATAAATATAAAGAGAGTTGTACTATATTTTTTAATTGCACAATCTAATGACACCACATATGGAAATGGGTTAGTACAATTTTTATTTTAAATATTTAAATTTATGAATAAAACCTAGCATATACTTTTAATATGCAGAAATAAAGAAAAAGTTCCATTTATGAATTGATTAAATTGGGTTAGATGAAAAATTATGCTATTTAATTCTTTTCAAATTTGTACTTGTAGAATAATCTTATTTTACACATCTTTCAGGTCTTATTTCAATTTAGATAAAGTTTAATTGTGAAAGAAATCATATTTCCAAAATGTAATTTTCAAGAGCTATAGAGTTCTTTGTTTTTTCTATTTCCACAAGTCATCTTATGCAGATATGAAAGCCATAGCTCAATTAAAAAATTATATTCTCGATGTAAAAAAGACATATTTGTTTACAACGCATTTTTCACAATAAAGGATTATTTTAAAAATGGAAATTTTTTGCTTTATATTTCTAAGAATTATCTTCTAGGTTTTATTCTTACATTTAATCAATTCAATACAGAATTATTTATTGTAATTATAATATTTTTTTCAGATTCTTCCAAAAATGTAAAAATACATATTAATCCCAAACATTTAATTTCTTCCACGGTACACATTAATCCTAAAATCTTAAAAAGCCATACTATTCATATTAATCCGAAAAATTTTAAAAATGTAAGGCCAACTTCTGTACATTTTAATCCAAAATTGATAAATAATTTGAGTTTAAATAATATTAATACATCTTTGCCACATACTAGACAAGAATCAATTTCTATACAAGAAATTCCTACTAACAATTTACAATCACATATAACCTTAGAAGAAAAGGAAAAAATATTTGATAAAAATAACGTTAATCAACCCATTTCAATAAGGGAAAATAATCCCTATTTAACGAGAAACCAACAAGAAATTTCTTTTCCTAAAAATCTTCCAGAATCCGAGATAAGAATTAAATTAAGAGATAAGAAACAAAAATTTTCTACCCCGACGACTGCAAATTTAGAAAGAAATCCTTTGATTTCCCTTAGTAAAACAAAATTGGTTAGGAAAGAAAATATCAAATTAAAAAAATCTCTCAAAAACGAAAGTATATTGCCACTTGTATCAATTTCAAAAACCAAATTAGTTAGAAAACAACAAGTAACCAATTTAAGGCGTCTTAGTGTTTCAAAAAAATCGCAAAAAAATCCAAATCAAATTTCACCAAATTTGATTTCTTTAAGTAAAACAAAATTGGTTAGGAAAAATGTTTTAAAATCGTCAGAACAATCTCCTCGTAATTCTGGAACCAAATTAATAAAAAGTAAAAAAATAATTACTAAACAAACAAATTTAGCAAATCAATCATTAATTTCGTTGAGTAGAAATAAATTAGTAAGGAAAAGTCAAATTATTAATAAAAAAATTAAAAAACCCCATTCTTCTCGGAAACCAATATTAATTAATTCCCCGACCTCCAATAAAACCATTTCAAAATATAAATTAATTCATACTTGCAAAAAAGAATCCAAATCATCTAATCATTTCAAACTGGATAATAGAAAAGTACCGCGAACTTCTAATTCTAATCAACAAATAAAAAAGTAAGCTTTAATAATTTTTTCTTAATTTATTTTAATTTTTTAGAATAAATATGCTATTTTTATACAAAGTAGAGGAAAGGAGCAAAATAAGTAGACTTTCGATTTTTAAATTGAAGCTTTATACTTGTTATCAAATATTAAGAAAATATTAAGTTAAAAACACATTAAAAGTCTACTTATTTACTGTTCCTGCCTTTTCCTTTGGTAATTACATGATATTTTAATTAATTTTTTTGAGATTTTGAGGGTCTTTAAATCTCTTATTTGTTAACTATATCAAATTTCTCTTTTTTGGACAGGGAATCCCAAGCAAGAAACCTTCCAGAAAATAAAAATGCAATGATTTTAAAGGTAAAAAGACTGTTTTCTTTAATAAGAAATAATTAATTCTTGTCCAAAATAATATGGTCAAAATTTTTACAACATAGATATCTTCACTATGAGATAGATGGGTGTCTACAGTTCAAAAATGTGAAAGAGAAAGAATAGCATCTATCGAAATAAAAAACTGAGAAGCATTTAGACTTTAATTCGAAAATGCCATTTTAAGTCACTCTGAGCTGATAAGAGCATAAAAATTAACAAATACAACAACTTTATAAATAGATATAAAAAATTGGTAACTTTCATAATAAGCACAATGCATTAAGCATTGGCTGGTAGCTTGAGTTGTTATATTTATTGTGTACATTTGTATACCCAATAATTATATATATAAAATGTAAGATGTGTACCTAGGTCGGTATGAGGGTTTATAAGGCGAAGTTCATATAAAATATTTATTTAAAAAGCAAGCAAAAAATAACAAATATTAAAAATCAACTAACTAAGAGATCGTTGAATTGAATTTTGAGAACATTAAAAAAAAAATTCTAATTTTTAAAAACTTTTTTTTATTTATACTCTTTTCGGCATTAAGGCCATTTAGAATTATTAATTTTTATACAGATAATTATCAGTGGCCGCCGGCGAGCATTAAACAGCCTTGTTCTTCGGGGCCACCCATCCGAGTTTCATCGCAGCATGGCCTTGCTAGTCAACAAAGATCTTATGGCTGTTACTCTTACCCTTGCGCATGAATGACTTTTAAGTCTGATAGGGGTATTAATAGTAATCCAAAATCATTTATTAGTGAGAGGCTTTCATTTTTGACTCATCTTGCATTGTTATCGATATCTCTCTTGAAATCCCCTTTTTAATTTAATATAAAAAAATATATAGTAAGAGAGTTTACAAAAAGGTACTTTTGGGCAGAAATTTGTCATAATATCTCTCCTCTAAAGTATAATCTATAACTAAACATATTTTATATCATTTTTGTTTAGGCCCGTGCTGTCGTTCGAAATGCCCGAAAACGTGCCATATACCCGAAAGCCGAAGGACTTGTCTGGATGCGAAAAGGCGCTAAACTACTTCCCGTATGCCGATATTTTTTGGCAGGTTGTTGTGTCAAGGACTCATGTCCTTATTTACATGTCAAGCATAGCACTAAGGCTCCAGTTTGCCTAGCATTTCTTAGAGGACAATGTGCTCAAGGAGAAAAGGTATATTCTCATTTTTTAATTGGATATATTTTAGAAAATAATCAATGTATTTTTTATAGTGATTATATTATTTATTTAAGAAAAATAGTTATTTTTTTAAAAACACTAAATATTTATTAATATATAATATATCTAAAATAACCAATCGTTTCTTAGTTTATTTGAATAAATTATAATAAAAGTTGATTTATCGTTCTGCCATTCCCATCAAGCCTATTGTGTCATCTCCCATTTTTTTTCTAATTAGCATTTAAATAATTCATTATTTATTTCAGAATTTTTTGTTTCTTTTTCTTAATCTCTTGAATACAACTTATTCCATTGTGAAATAACTAAAAATTAAACTATATAAAAACATACTAAATCTCTTTTGTGAACTTAGAAATAAATATTTGGATTTATTATATTTTGATGTTTTAAAAAAATGACTATTTTATTTCAGACCATTTGATTTTTTAAATATCTTAAATTGATTTTTATATATCTTTCTCCTAAATTTTTTTTTCAAATTTAATTTTTTATATTAATTTTATAATTAAACCTTTTTCTTTAAATTAAAAAAACTTTAATATTCAGTGAAATCATCCAAAAAAAATTTATCTTGCATCTTTTAATTTTCTCTCTTAAAATGTATTTATATAATTGTATTTTATATTTGTTCTTAGTAACAAGGTATTTATCTCTGCATATTTTAATTCATTCTAAAAATCATCAAAATTTAGTGCATACGACGTCATGTGTTGATATGTCCACGATGGGATCGATATGGCACCTGTCAACTCCTTAAAAAATGTCGTTGGTCTCATCTCCATCCTCGTTCTCTATCTACTAAAAAAAAAATTAAACAAGAAAAAGATACGAAAAAACAAGTGCAAGAACAAGTATGCTCAAAACCTAAAGAACAATCTTCTGAAGAAATCGAAAAAATTGATGATAATAAAATAGATCGAAAACGATATTATCAGAGAGAATCAGAAGGGAATGAGGAAGAAGAAAAGATCACTGATAATTCCATAAGTGATAATTTCGAGAGCACTCAAGAAGAAGACGAAGAGGAAGATGCGCCATTTCTTGCCAAAAGACCAAAAATTGGAAAACTCCCCGCATTTATTCCGCTCTCATGACAAAAGTAAAGTATAGTATTTTTTTAATTCAATAAAAATTGGATTGTTTTATTAACTTATTATTTTTACAATATAATGTATATTATCAATTAAATGTACATAAATATATATTAAAATTAATCTAATTTTTATCATCTTTATAAAAAATCACATGTATATTTTGGATATAAAAATAAATAAATATATTTTTTAATCTTTGTTTATTATTTTTAACTTTCCTAATACAATTAAATGAAAGACTAGAAAATTTTATTTTAAATAAAATTTATATATGAATCAATCTCCAGTTAGTAGGATGGTTATATGCTATAAGAATAGGGCAATGAAGCAATAGTGAATAACTGTCAGCATCAATTTGTTGAGAAATAAAGAGCCATTTAGAAAAGAATCGCATAGCATGTTCTGTTTTCATATTAATAGGATTTAATCCTCTTAAAAAGAGAGCCTAAAAAATAAAAAATTTCATAAATTGAATATAAATAAAAATATAGTACATCTACATATTTCATGCAAAGAAATTTGCCATTAATTAGAGAACTAGCTTTATAAAACAAATTGTACAAAATTGTATTAAGTTATTCAATCAGTTCCATAAGTGATAATTTACCATATGAGTTTAAAAACCGGGAAATGGACAACAATTGCTTGTAAATAAACGAATAGTTTGAAAATCTAAAATTATTCATTTTCCTTCCTAAACTTTTTTGGATGAGTAATTTCTAATCTCTCCCTTTAAAATATCTAATAGAATGTTAATTAAATTAACATTGATAAGTTAGGTAAAAAACCCAAAAAGTAATTCTGGATTTTAAATTAATTTTTTGTTCCTTCGTGGAAAGGTAAAGAATCACTGGCCCAAATAATGTGCAAGTTTGTTATTATTACTATTACTAATACTAGAGAAAATTACTCATTTAAAAAATATTTTTTGCAAATCCCTTAGACCATTTCGAATTTTCGTTTTAACTCTTTTCTTATTTTTTTTTTCTAAATCCTATCTTATAAATAAAAGACTACTGTGAGTTTATTATTATTTATTACTATTACTATTATTAGGGAAAATCTACTCAGAAAATATTTTACTGGAGGCATTTCCTTATAAAAGAATACAACTCGAATGTCAATTTCCGTTATAAAATATTAAATTATACTTGATTTATAGATGTATTTGTAAAAAAATATTTCTCACCTCTCTGAGAGTAGTATGGTTTAAATATTGAGGACCACCCTCTTTAATAATTGCAGCATCTTTTAAATGGAGGCATTTGGCATGATTTCTCAAAATTCTTTTTGGCCATAATGAATAAGATAAACCATGAGCTTTTAATAAATGTTGACAATGAATAAAAGACATATTCTCAAGTGAATACGGCCCTTGGGTAAATAATTCCAGACAAGAAAGAACTTCTAAAGCAGTCGGATGCATCCCACTTCCAATCTAATATAAAATCTTAATTGATATTTAAAATAAATTATAATTAATTATTAAAAGAAAAATATTCACCTGTCCAAGAATTTGTCCCCAAGGGAAATGTAAAGGTGTATTTTGTAACCTATCAAGATGTAATTGTAGAGCACGAAAGACTGATCTATAATGGCTAACTCTTTTGGTTAGTATGATAAGTGGAAAGGTAGTTCGTTGTTCAATTGACCAAAAATGACGACACATTAATTGTCGAGGGAAAAAATACCTAGAATTAAAATTATAAAATAAATTTTTTGTTTATCAAAATTTATTAATGAGGAAAAGTTTATTTTTATCAGAACAAGCATTTGTCATAATGGGGTGGGAGATGGATAAACCAGGTTGGTTTTATAAAGAAGATATTAATGAACCCTTGAGTTAACGATCAGGCAATTTTATTAATATTATTTTTGTGAGTGGATGGTTGACAGGGGGGCTGGTCCATTCACCAATCATTCATAAAAATAACAGTTATTGATTAAAATTTTTAATTTTGTATTCTGGTAGTAAATAAACTATTCCTTTTTAGCTAAAGACAAAAGAAAATAAATCCTTACATCATTGGAAAAATAACATTATTAGCGAAGGGAAGTAGAGAAATAACTAAAAGTGGGGTAACTTTGATGATATCTTTTGGCATCTGATAATATAAATCTAATTCTTTTAAGGTTAAATTTTCTATTAATCTTGATGAATTATTAATTGATTTAGATAATTTAAAATATTCTTTCATATCTACATAAAATTCTCCGGTTCCCACTTTAAATACTCGGTAAACTTTCATTGCTGATGGGAAACGAGATGTGAGGACTTCTTCAAAATATTGCATAAATTTTAATGTCCTCGAAAAGAAAAAATTCATGATTTTATTTTTCCTTCCTTCATTATTTATTGTTCCATAATTCCTAAAGGAAAAAATAATTTTATTTATAAATATACGTAATTAATAAAAAAAATATTAGACAAAATTATATATACCTGACTAAGAATAATGTTTGATATGTATTTTTATGAGTGATATTTTTTAAACAATACATTCTGCTAATTGTTATTAATACTACATTAATAGAAATCAAATGAAATTAGGATGATGACATAATTCAATTTTATTATTTGACAAATGTCATTGCCGATTGATTATAATTTAACATTTAAAAGTAAAATTGTTTTATTTCAAACTTATTTTTTAAATATAATTTATATATATATATGTTCACTTTCTTTAAACATTTAAAAAACAAAAAATGCTTCAATAAAATCAAAATAGTTTAAATTCATCATTAAATATATGAAATAAAATATGTCTACCACAAATGAAAAAAAGTGATATATTATATTTTTTTAATACATTACGTATTGGAATGGTAATCATTTATATTTGTAAATTATACTTCTTTAAAGATTTTCAAGTAATAACTTAGAATTGTTATTATCCTTTAATAAAGATAAAAATCTAATTTAAAAAAATTTTTAAATTTAGTGCCATGTTTAGTAGTAATGGTACCCATCTGAAGTTAGAAACAAAATTAGTTCAAACCATTTCAAAATATCTCCACTAGAGCATGTCACAATCGCCGCCATTCTCCTCAAATTAATAGCTTGTTTTCTATACTCATTACAACTGTATGCTTTGTGAAAAATTATTATTAAAAAGTATTCACAAGCTTATTTAGTAAAATTTCTTATTCAAGCATTCATTCATATCTGTTATACATTCTAATGTTTAATTAATTTTTATTAAAAACAGGAGTATAAGTTAAATTAATTTTCATTAACCTATCAAAATGTCCAGTAAAGAAGAAGCTACCACTGAACCGGCGGATACTGGGGAAAATTCGGTGAGTTTAAATATTTATATCCTTAATATTATATTTTAACAAAAATTGATTTACATATTTTGTTAATAGAATGCTTCATCAGCTGATACCCTTTCATCAAGGGGAAAAGTTGAAGATTATGATACCAAAGTGGTATGTAATTTTTCTTATATCACACTCATACTTAATACTAAAAATAAGCACAAAATTATTTTCGAAGTTCATTTACAATATTATTGTATTCTTGAAAGAAATCTTCATTGAGAGCTCACTAAGCTATGATTTTTTATGTTCTTTTTGACAATAATGCTAAAAAGAGAAACGATATTCAGGTGACCTTTCACACTCTTGTTCCACGGGGTTACTTACTTATCTGAAGTTTTGTCTTGCAAAAAGGGAGGTCATAATCGAGGTTTCTTAGAAGAATAATTAAACTTCACAGGTGAATTTCTCAATTTGGTCAACTTGGATATCAAGTGGCAAAGTCTTCAGAAAGTGGGAATTTCACCTTATATCTTATATATGTAAACACAACTATACGAAAAGTTGATCACTTGATAGTATTCACATTTGTAGTTTAAATATTTAATTTGACAAGTCTCTTCAACTGAATTGGCTCTCTAGGAGTTCACTGACCTACATCAGATGGCTAAAAACTTAATTTTTAAAATTTTTATTATATGGCTTCCAAAGATAAAAATAAATAAGGACGGAGTCTAAATGGCTTCAGATGCCAAAAAAGGCTGAAAATTTTTTTTATCTTTTTAATCCAATTGCAGAGTCGCGGGATATTTTTAATTTGTGGATATTGTTTTAGATATGGGAATCCTTGAATGGATTTAATTTTAGGGACGGGTTCCCCGGCTGGAACTTAGGCCATCACCAATTAAGCCCTTTGTGACTCTACTAGGGATGGTTGAGATTATCCTATTAAATTGTTCTGTAAAGATTACAAAAAGTTAAAATAGATATAAATAACAAATAAATTTATTTACGACCTGCTTAGACGCACAAGTCCTCGGTGGCTAGGTTCATTCAAACATTCATACAAATTTTCAAATAATATATGATTATAATGATTAGACTTCGGATTTTTAGGCAAAGACTTATTTTTTATGAAAGGGCCTATACAAATTTGAAAATATATTTTGGCGAATATAGAGAAATTAAGCTATCTGACGAGTTTTAGATGCCTAGTTTTGCCTTTTTTAGCCTTTTAGTCTTTTGACGTTAAGGTAAAATGGAAAATTTTAATTTAATTTTATACACAAAACATTATATATATATTTTTAATAAAATTATGAATATATATTTTTCCTGGTGGACCAAGAGACTATATACAGAATATTTTTTTGAAATCAAAATCTCAATGAATCATCACAAAATGAGGTGATTTAGACAATCTCGTCTGTATATATGAGTTTGCAAATTGAATCAAAATTTGTCATAATATGCCTTTAATTAACTACCCAAGTCAACATAAAATTTGGACAATTGTACTTCATTTAAAATAAAGTTCTAACATAAAAAATCAAAATATCAAAAAGTTGAGATAAAAATTTCATTTTCCTTTTATTGTCAAATATAAAACAAGTTTTCTGAACTCTCTTCAAAATAGAAGCTCCATCCTTTTTTTTTAGGTTTTTGTTTATTATTACTTTTCTGAATTGAAGATTTCACAGTTGCTATTATTAATAAATAATGTTTTCTCTGGTTCATTTGTATAAAATAGAAATACAAGTAAACCAGAGTTAAAAAAAAAAAAAAATAGTTTATTAATTATTATGCTTTGATGACCTGAGACTATGATCAAAACATGAATGCTAAGGTAAAAAAATTTTGAAAATAATTCATTAATTAACTCTATCTATAATTAATTATTATCTAAGTTGAGATTGTAAGAAATAGCCACTGAAGAGTTCACACAGGTCCCGTCAAAAAATACTGGACTTGGCTCTTGTATAAACCCTTTTATACTTGTTAACGAAACGCGTATTTGTCTCAAGAAATAATTGCAAAGACAAATAAATCGTCCCTTCATTCTGAAATTTATTTTTTATTATTTCATTTATTTGCTTTGTATATATTTTCAATCAACTTTTTGATTTTAGACAAATTCTCCCAGCGCCTACTCCCTGGAAAGACCCCTTTTCAATCTTAAAAAATATTATTTAAACAGATTGGACAAACAACTGGTCATACTCTTAACTAACCAAGGGATACTCTTTGTATATGTTAAAACCAATTCCATCACCTCCTTGGTTCAAATCTACCCCAAATTTAAATAGAAAGGAAATAATAACCCTCAATAGGTTAAGGATTAACCATACAAGATGCCGCTCACACCTATTTCGATTTTCCTTATCTCTATCTCCTAACTGCAACTGCGTTTTTCCTTCTGACAATCCGGAACATTTATTAATGAAGTGTCCTATACAAAACAGCGCACCATTTTCCAAAGAACCTTCCTTCAATAGTATTCTAAAAAATCCATCAGAACTAATCTTTAAAGCCACTACAATTCTTCAACAATTCCCATATTCTCATTTAACTCATCTCATCAATATATTCAAAGGGTATCTGAACCAAAATTTATATTTATATATACACTGAGGTGCAAAAAAAGTGGAACAGTTAGAAAAATTTAATTTTTTCAAATAATTTTTAGAATAAACATATTTTATT
>JAAAKE020021128.1:0-10368 GCA_010014785.2 Anisolabis maritima | reverse complement strand
TTATATATATATATATATATATATATATGATATAAGAAAAATTAAAATGTACTAGATATATTAAAGGCATTAACTATGCAAATGATACAAAAAATATGTATAATGAGCAGCAAGATCTGGATTTGTATTTAAATTGCATGTTTATTAAATCTATAAATCATAAATAAAAGAAATATATTTTTATTTTTACTCGGGATTTATGGCGATAGCCTAAATTTTCAAATTAAATATATATATATTTTAATAACTGGGAAGGACGAATGAAATACAAATTGACGTGAAGATAAAATTCTGAAAAAGAAAAGAAACAAAAAATAGTTAATAATTATAAATTAAAATATAAATTTTAAATTATTTATATATTATATTTAGATAACTAACTTTCTTTAATAGGATGAGATTTTGAATTTTTCAATTCCAATTTTATTAATAAAAAACTTGTCTATTTTTGAAACATTTACTTAGCTAATTGATTTGTACAATAAAAATATTTCTCATCTAACAATCACAAGCGAATATATATATATATATATATAAGTCTAACTTTTTATATATAAATTATATAGATTGCTTGAATATTAAAAAAATTTATTTGTGAATAAATGAATTAGGATCTTTTTAATATTTAAATATTAAAAAAATAAATCCTTATGTCTCTTTTTTAAATATTCATTCACTTTATTTGGTTTTACTAAATTCATGTTTCGACTTGTTTTCTTCTTCAGTGCTAAAAAGCACTTCTGAATCTCACTCATCTCATCTTTCGTCGAAATAGTTTTTACTTTTTTATTAATATATTATACAAAATTAATGTGAGCATATTTATTGGATTATCTCATATATAAATAGATCTTTTGTTGCTACTACACAAAATATCCGTTTATTTAATATTCAACTTAAAGCTTGCATTAGAAACATTCTATCTAGAAAAACCAAAGGAGTCAAATAAGTTAATATTTAAAAAAAGACGGATACATTTTTTATTTTTATTAAAACTTATTTTTTTTTTTTAGAAAATTAGATAACCTAGAAAAATATTTTTTTATTACTTACCACTTATTTTTATTTTGAGTAATTAGGGTTGAAAAAAACATTTTTTTTTTTAAATAAATTTTATTGAGTATTTAAATACATCCATTGACAAACGGGGTACATGATCTTTTCTGACATTTATATTTTGACTTCTTCTTCATCCTCTTTGAGTGCATGATTTTAATTTTATTTGCTGTGATCCTGAAGATCTTAAACGATCATAATCCAAACCATTTTCTCAGGTTGGTCATCCAGGATATTCTCCGCTGATTATTTTCTCCGAGGTGATGTCACTATTTCTTATTCCTCAATATTTGGAGTTTTCTGCGTTTAATTGCCAACATGAGTTCAGGATCTTGACCGAATCGCTCAACACATGGATGCCTTTAAATAGGGTGAGTGAAATATTTAATTTTAATTTGACTAATAACTTATATTATTAGAAAATTAAGAATAATAATCAAATTTTAAAGATTGATAGTCTATTTATTATATTATATTATATTATATTATATTAATAAATAATTATTTGAATAATTCTCTCACTCTGCTAATATTTCAATTTGCAATGGCCTCCTTTAATTAGATTAGTTTTAATTTTAAATTGAGACCTATTCATATCATAATATGGTCTTTGTAGTCTTGAGGAACACTTAAGAGGCCTACACATTTCATTTATCAAAACCATTACATGGGATTGTCGATGATCCTCAGTCACTGCATCACTTCTCAGTTCCCGGGCTCCTAAGATGACCACTCGGGAATGCGGTAATTTTTACCTATCTCCCCAAGAAAGAATTATTTTAAAAGGTCCGCAATACATCGCTTGAGTTATCTCTACGAGAACAAATTTAATTTATTTTCCAAAGCCCACTCAAATCACTGCTCAATAATCAGCAATAATAATTGCTATAAAGCGGATTTATCTAATAAATAAATATTTTAATTTTATCTTAAAAAATAAAGAATAAAATAAAATGAATATTTAATTTTATCCACATATTTAGGTAAAAAAAATTTCTCATTTATTTAAGATAGTTTTAAAAAAGAAATTTGGGATGTTTTAAATTCTAATTATATTGAAGACAAAGTAATAAGAAAGTCACTTAGCCCAAAAAAATCCAATTGTAAATTGAAATAATTGCCTAATTAATTAATAAAAAATTTTTTTTATTAATTTTCTAATTATTTTTTAAATTTGAATTAAAAAAAAATTATCTTTAATTATTTTGTCATTCTTCGATATTATTTAAAATAATTAAAAAAAAAAAAAACGATGTTTATTTAATTTAATAATAATTATAAATTTAAATCATATTTATATCTTAAATACAATTATAAAGCCGGGTTCCCATGACTCGCCATGAATCAAGCGCAACGCGCCCTCACAGGCTCATCCTCGTCCTTGTAACAAGTAGGATCCTGTCTAATTATTCATATTAAGATAAACATATATATTTTTGGTATTTTATATCTGCTATATTTTTTAATATAAAATTTATAAATATTTAAATGAATAATAATTTCTTTTAATTTAAACATGACATTTCCCAATATAACTTTGAAATAAATAAGCTCAGTTAAATAATTTTAAATTAATATGTCTATATCTTAAATGGCATGATTATTTAAATATTCTTTAAAACTTGAAAATTTAATATTTCTCTCATATAATTAAAATTTTTTTCTTAATGTATTGTATTTCGAATGAAGGAATTTTGGGTTAAATAAAACAAATATATAATAAAATAAAACTTTATTCAATATTTAAACTAATAGAATAATAAGGAAATAAATATATAATAATCATAATTAAATAAATATTTTTGTTTCTAGGTTCTCCGTCTCTCAGCTGTCAACACATTGAAATCATCTAAAAAGAATAACACACAAATAAGTAAGTAGTCACTTAAAAATAATAACAATATGTAAATAAATAAACTAGAAAAAAGAGAATATAAAAGTATATATATATGTCATATTTAGGAAAATAGACAAGAAAAACAATTTAAAAAACTATATCATTTATTATATATAACAATCTAGTAAATATATAAAGAAGAATAAGAATAAAAAACATTAATAATAGTTCATATGTAGGTAAATAAGGGAAACAATTAAATTTACTATATAAGTCAGTAATATATATAAATATATAAAGAATGTAAGATGTGAGGATAAAAAAATATTAGAAATAATATATAAATCAATAATATATACTAATCTTTTAAATGCATAAAGAATCTAATGATCTTGAATGTACCGTCCACCATCCCCGACCCACCGACCCATGGCGAGCGATTGCTTATATAGTCCTCGTCCCCACCACTGGCTCTTGACGCATGCGTAGTGAGCAGAAATCGGGTGCGGCGATGGTCCCCACTCCTGCTCCCTTTCCAAGAGTGGGGAGTGAGCGGCCGCCACCATCGCCACCCTCTTCTGCTCACTGCACATGCGCTAGAAGCCTTTTCATATATATTCTATTTTTTTAAGGAAAATATATTTTCCTGTTTCATACTCATTCTGTTTTATATGGAAAAATATATTTATATTTCTCCGTTTCATACATATTCTATTTTTTTAAGGAAAATATAATATTTTCCTGTTTCATACTCATTCTGTTTTATATGGAAAAATATATTTATATTTCTCCGTTTTATACTCATTCTTATTTATTATGTTGGATTATAAATAATCCAAGACGTGGATGTTCTTGGTTGGGCCAAGACCCTAAGCCCCCCCACCACGACAAGGTGACATCCTCGGGGGGGAAGTAATAATAATGAAAAGGAAAAAAATAAATAACATTGATTTTATTAATAATATGTTTTTCTTTTATATATTAATTATACTTACAAATTTGTTGAATTACTTTGCTGGAATAAAAATTTTTTATATGGCAGCGTAAGAAAAGAAATTTATTGCAAAAGAAAAGTTATTTTTATTTTTATGTGTTTTATAAAAATGATAAATATTTGCTATGTAATATGTATATTAACAATATTAATTCGAATAAAATGAAACAATAAATATTAATTAAATGAATTTTAATTTGTTTACTACCCTTTCCTTAATAAACTAGCATAAGTAAGTTTTTGATTAATAAAATAAAAATAAATACCTTTGATATGAAAATAATAATATAATTGAGAGCTCACAGCTGCATCAACCTTGAAGACCTTGAAGATTTGGTACAAATGAGATGAGAAATAGCAAACTATATAATTTTCATAAAATTAAAAAATAGGCACACTAATAAAAGATAAAAGACAAAATACCTTTTGATAACTTCAATGGGAAGGTTAAAGAATTTCAACTTCCAAGGTCAAATAGAAATTATTGATCTCTTGAATTATCATTCTGTTTAAGGTCAATGTCAAGTTTTGTTTTTAATTGTCTTTGAAAGATTTCTAATTTTATGAACATTTTTATAATTAAATTTATGAAATTCTAAATACTTTGGCAAATTTTAGGCTGTTGGAATTTTGGTTTTTTTTTTAAAGAATTAAAATAAAACAATTGAAAATTTATACGAACAGGTTTAAAGAAACAAACATTATATTTGCCAGAATATTTTGAATTTAATTTTACCCTTAAAGACGGTGTCTCGCACCTTTGTCTAATTAAATTTAGATATTCATAAAGAAAATATTTCTTCTAAGAATTGAAAAAACAATTAAAAAACAATTTACTAGGATTTAACCTGAAATAGAATTTTTAACATTGAAGAAAAATTAAGAAATCCTTTTAGGAAGTAAAATAAAAATATTATATTGAATAATAGTGGTTGTCATATATCGCCAAGAGTGCGACATGATTGATGATTTGACGACATGGGCATATTTGGTGCCTACCGGACTCGAACCAAGAGCCACTTTCGCCGCGGATATGCTGCCGTTGCACCAAGACACCCTGGCCCAGTGAAAACTTCATCTCGTGCTCGCCAATACATAATTTCTACACCTTACTTTCAAATACCAAAAATGCTCAATCAAAACAATCGTCTCGCTCATTTATCATAAAAATATTATTTTTGAGATTTAATTCAGTAATGAATTTTGAGGAAATAAGAAAAATTACTTAAATTAAATATCTCCCTTAAATTCTGACAAAAAAAAAAATAATTTATAAGTACTACAATTATTAAATTTAAAAAATAAGAAAAAGTTTTTTATCGCTACTAAATTGATTCCTACATCACTTTTTTTAAAATAGAGCTAAACTTTATATTAAAAATAAATATAAGGAGAGGAAAATTTTTTAAGATCGTCAGAAATAATGCAATCGGTAAGCAAAAGATGAGGAAGGGAATTCTATAAAGTTAAAGCCCAAAGAAAGAGTTTGCACAAAATTAATATCTCCACTTAATATTGCACTATGTTTGTAAATAATGATCTAAAATTCATTTATCAATTAATTCCTTAATTCAATCATTTTAAAAGATCTCATTTCTTTTATTGGTTGAAAATATTAGGATAATCTTTTCCATCACAGTTTAAAAAGTGTCAAATCAATCGAATACTAAATAAAAAATTAAATTTGTTTTTCTTGTATTTCAAGTAATTCTTTACTTAAAAATATAAGAAGAAACAATAGTGAACAATATTTATCATTTTAATAATAAATTGTGTTATTGGAATACTAATCAGGTAGAAAATAATTATTATTATGTTTGCATACTCTATTAGAAATAAGCAATAAATTAATTAAGGAAATAAATCAAAAAATATCATTGTTTATAAACAGTATGCAATATAAGTAGAGATATCAAATTTGTTCAAGCCTTTTTTTTCTTAAATTATAAAAAAAATGCTTTAAATAGAGAATTTAATTGAATGCACTCACTCGCATTGACTTAAATCCTTCGATGTTTTCCATGTCTTAACTCCTTTATCGAGGTTCCCTAACCAAAGATCAGCCGTCGATAGTCTTGCTTAATAGCTGCATTCTTTTTTCATATCTGAATCAAGTAAAAAAAAAAAAACATTTAGTCAAAATAATATATTTAAACAAAGGGATTTTAAAAACAATTTAAACTTTTTTCGTTTTCTCTTTTAAATAATAAGAAATTTAATTTCTATTTGTAAATTTGGTAATTATTTATTATAAGAGACTTTACTTAAAACAAATATTTTCTAATTTTCGATAAATAATTAAAAAATATAGCAAAAAAAGGAAAAAATCTAAATATTCATGATTCACAAATCTCATTGCCGTTTCTTGTAAACAAATCCCTTTTATTTCCTTATTATTATTTTTATTTTATACTTTTGTAAATATGAAGTTAAGTTCACACATTTTTATAACAAACTGCATCTTTTTTTATATCCCAACTAAAAATGACCAAATGTCTAAAATTTTGAATCTATCTATACACAGGTTGAGCTGAATTTAGGTTTTGAAAGAAAATAAAATAAATAAGTACCTGCTATATCACCTAGCATGTCTTTAAACTCATTTCTCGAAGCTGGCTGGCAAATCCAAATATCAGCTAACGGAGGCTTTGCTTAACAGGTGCATTCCTTATTCCAGTCTAAAACAAGTAAAAGAAGAAAAACATTTTAGTAAAAATATTTCAATGATACAAATAAAAGATTCTAAAAACCTTTTCTTTTCCTTTTCTAATTTAAATTCCCAAAAATATATGTAGAAAATTTGTTTGAGAATTATTTTAATGAGTCTTAAAACTTTACTTTTTTTAGACACTCAATTTCAGTTTTATTATTAATTATCATCATACTTTAATTGAGTGTTTAAAAAAAGATCCAAAGTGATTAAAACTAATTTAAAGAAATAATTTTTAACTTTAAATAACTAAATAGAAAATTAGTTTAAGAGTGAGAAATAAGAGATTCGGAAAATTATATATATATATATATACTAATCCCAGATCTGAAAAAGTGTATATATATCAGTTGCTTTTGTACTCATTTATTTATTTCAAATTTAAATAAATTTCATAATTATATATTAGCTAGCTTAAAAAATTTTACCTTAAACAAAAAGTAATTGAATTATTGTAATACTATTAAATAAGCATTTTTCAAGTGAGATTCACCCTATGAGATGAATATATTAAAATTTAGCATAAAAGCAAATTTTTTAATACCTTTTTATGAAGTCAAATTAAGATGAATTTATACCTGCAAATTCCGTCTCTATACTATTCGGAAAACATTTTTTTTAATACTTTTTTACTATATCTATATATATATATATAAAAGTGTATATATATATATATATTTATATATATAGTTGAGAGAAGTTTTAATTAAAAATTTTAATAAAAATATATACCTAAAATAAAAAGATTGACCGATTAAATTTAATATATATATATATATATATAATTTTTTAACTTCTCTCAACTATATATATAAATATATATATACACTTTTTCAGATTTGGGATTAGTACTTTAATTACATTTTATTAAATATCTAATTCACTTTTTAAACTTGTTAATATTTCGTTAAATGAATTCAATTTTGGATCCAAATAGTTCAAATAATATTTTTCAAGCATAGTTGAGAGAAGTTAAAAAATTTTAATAAAAATATATATATAAAATAAAGAGATTGAACGATTAAATTTAATATATGCTATATATATATATATATATTTATAGCATAAAAAGTTATTAAAAAATTTGCTTTTATGCTAAATTTTAATATATTCATCTCATAGGTTGAATCTCACTTGAAAAATGATTATTTAATAGTATTACAATAATTACAATAATAATAGTATTACAATAATTCAATTACTTTTTGTTTAAGATAAAATTTTTTAAGCTAGCTAATATATAATTATGAAATTTGAAATAAATAAATGAGAACAAAAGCAACTGATGTCTAAAACAATATTACAAGCAAACAGGAAAAAAGATTAAAAGAATCATTATTTAATAAATACATGGAATTTAGAATATTTTAATTAATTAAAAAATATGATTAAATAAATTAAAATATCAAAAATAATAAAAATGAAATATAAATACTAACCTTCTTGTATGAGACTGTTATTTATTGGATAAATTAATTTATTTATTATTTAGATTTTATATGGCATAAAACGACTTTAATAAATATATTAAAATAATTATTACTAACTTTATAAATTTGAATATAAACAGTAGAAATTATGCAGTTATTTGGCGGTCATTTGAGTTGTCAAACGAGCAAATAGCCATGGAAGAGATAAAGAGACAGGACTGGACATGACTTTCTATTAGAATTATATAGATGGCTGCATGGAAGTCAGAGAGGTTAAATGAATTGCTAAATTTTTTAATTTAAAACAAATGAAATAATTAAAAATTAAAATAAAAAGTAAAATAATAATTCATATAATGAATTTTTAATGTATTATATAAATAAAATAATATCTGAGATGAAATAAAAAATTATTTAAAATGTCACCATTTCAAATTTTCTACTTTATAAAAAACCTAAAATCCTACCTAACTTAATATATAATAAGTAAAAAGAAAAACCAAAAAACATTTTTAATGTTTTCCTATTAAAACTCTTTCAATAAAAAAAAAATCAAAGTTGAAAATATATTCTATTTGGCGGCATAAGACATAAGAGGTCAGTCAGTAAATTGGCGGCTGGATTCAAATGCTAAAGCATAATGATAAGGCCTATTTTTTGCAGGAAATTCCCTCAGAAATGGTGTAAAATTGACTCGTATTCTTTTATCAAACATAGTAATAAATTTAGATAATTTCTAAAAAAAAAAAAAAAAACTAACCACTATTAATAATATTAAATTATCAGTCATCATAAAAAATATAACTACTACAAACCTTAAAAAAGTTATTATAAATTGAAAATGGGGATTCAAGACTTGCATAAACTCACTTCCCGATCTTTTAGTTTTTTTATTTATTAAATAAAATTATTTATTCTAATATTGTTGTATGTTTATTGATTCCTCTTAGGTATACCTAATATCTATCTAATCTAAGACCTAGAAATAGTATTAAAATACGAGGATTTTAATAAAAATATAAGCAATACAAATCTATTGAAATTTCTTAAAAACAAAAACCAACCAGTTCTAAAAGTATTAAATATGTTTCCAAGCACCTTAAGAAAGAGCAGGGCTCTTCATGGTGGGGGGTCCCGAGATGTTTTGAGTAATGATTATAAAGAATACTTCATATCATTTATAAAAAATCTTTAGTTTTATTCCTATGGGAATTTGAATAAGGGGATTGCAAAAAAATTTGACTGTTGAAAGGGGGTCGCGATGAAAAAAGTGCCCTGGCATAGAGAGTGAAAAAAAATTACAGTCTTGACTCGTGTTACCAGTTGAATAAAATAATTGTTTACTTTATAAATTTAAAAATATTTAATTCATTTTATGACTTTTATTCATGTTGATTTTAAATATATTCAATGTTCTACCCTACCAAAAAAATATTCTGGTCCTACTTATTTAAAAAAATCTTTTTCGGCATTAAAATTCCTTTGGACTCCGCCGTATTTTTTTAATTAATTGGTAGCCAATATAAATTAATAATAAGATAAATAAATTTTATCGGCCAGGACGGGAAACGAACTATTGACCTTTAGATCATGAAGTAAGCAAGCGCATTAAGGGACAGGAGACCTACTATCCCTCCTAAAAGTAATTGGACAACCTGTATCTTTTGTTTTGTCTCAATGGATTACGATACCTATGTTAATTCAAAATCATCAAATTAAAAAAAAATGAAAAAAATTACCAAAAGAGTGTAACGAAGTCTTGAAGAAGGCAATGTAAATACATTTTATTTATTCTCAGTCAGCTAAATCCCGTCCTCTCAATTCTAAGTAGTTAATTAATTTTAAAATTAAGAAGAGAGAGCATCTACTTACACTTGACTCATTTGAGGTCAGCTGCGTTACCTAAATAATCAACCGTAGTACTCGGTGGATAACTGGACCATGAGCGCATACCCAATTTGCTTGCGAGCACATTTTTCTAAGATGTTACAAGCAAACGGCTTGACGAATCGAAACCAACTTCTTATCATAAAAAAATAAGACACTTTTCATATAAATAAAAAATAAGTAATCTCGAATTTTTCCACTTAGAAAATTTTATCTGAAATTGGAAGGGATTTTTTATATATTTATAATTTTTTTTAAGAAATTACTAATGATCACTGATGTATTATAGCCAGATATATTTGTGACACTTGGTTAACTAATTTAAAATCACTTTTACACTCCATCGTCCGTTGTTGTAGTTTACCGACCGATTCAGAAGCCGAAAGTTTGGTAATCGTTGATGAGCACCAACACATGACTATTCCCATGCAAATTTTCCCACTTTCGACCAATT
>JAAAKE020021116.1:0-27913 GCA_010014785.2 Anisolabis maritima | reverse complement strand
TGAAGGTTCACCTTTGCAGGGATACTCAAATACGTTCTTATTAGACGTTAGAGATGTCAAAAATAAAGGGATATATATATATATATATATCAAAAAATATAATTGTCTTTATTTCGCCTAACCTTCAGATACGGTGGATAATCTCCGTTTCTAATAAAATTTTGTTTTTATCTTCTGACAAGGGCAAATATTATCCGTCGATAGGTCAGGTGAAATAATATATATAATAATATATGCGTTTATTTTTGACATCTTTAATCTGTTCAAATTGAGATGTCTGAAGTTTAAATAATTAAATTTCATAAAGATTCGTTGAATCTAATTTGCTCTACACATCACTACAATATCATATTAAAAAAAAAAAACAATTGATTCGTGTCACAAATAGCCTCATCTGTAAAAAATTTCGAAAGGTCAAAATTAATAAGATTACAATACATCCCATATCATAAAATAGTTAAAAGAGGAATATCTTGCTATAAAAACTTGTTTTAATTATATAGTACAAAGAGTCATTAAAAAAAAAAAAAAAAAAACTACTCACGTGCTATCTCCCATCATAATTTAAAGCAATAATATACATAATAAATTTACTAAAAACAATAATAATTTCTACAAACGCAGAGGGGGAATTGTCCCTTTATAAATTTCCATTGTTTATATGTCATAATATAAACAAAAAAAACAAACAAACAAGGCACAAGTGTTATTTTCTTGTTCCCTCTAGTGTCCAGATAATTTATATTACCCCCTTGAATTTGTCTCCGCCCTTTGGCCAAATGACGCCATCTCTCTTTGAGATGTGCCTGTGTGTGTGCGTGTGTGTGTTTGTATATATAACACTGAATCGGAATGTGCACACGTGTGTGTCAGCCCATGAGATTTAATGAATATCATATTCAGAAAATAAGTGGAGATATTTGAAGTTAATTTGACGAAAAAGCGTTGGCTACTCAGGAGTGACTAATGATTGGAATTTCCTTTTGAATGAATCAAACAAAAATATAAATATAAAATAAAATAAAAACGGCCCTTTAAAAGTTAATAATTAAAAAATCGTTTTTTAGATTATTTATTATGAGTTCATTTTAATGAACCTCATTAGAACATTTTATAAATTAATAATAATAAGTAATCATGATGAGCGTAACAAAATTAATTGATATTGTTAAAAAAAAAATAAATTAGAATTTAATAAAGTTTTTTCTCTAATTTAAAATGAATATTAATTTGGTTTATTGTTCGTTAACTTGTTGATTTTTAGATAAAAACTAATCGTGATTAAATAAAATCAGGTCCGTAACAATCAAATATTTTGAATGGTTATATAGAGGTTAAAAGGTTGACATTGTCAATATTGATAACCTTAAAAGCCAGGAATGTGGGTTCGAATCCCAGGAGGTCCGTTGAAATTTTATTTATATCAAATGGATACCAATTGATATAAATAAATATGTCTGAATAATATGTATTGTATATAACATGATATTAAAAGTGTTTAAAAGTCTCTAATGGCATTAAATAACAACAACTTGAAAAACGTTTTTTATAAATATCTCCCAAATTATGCATTCCCTCTAAATGATCACTAAATTCTGGTTCGAGTGAGCATCTAGTTGAAATAAAAATTCAAAAAGTGCCTATTTTTAGAAAATAAATATCTTTGTCTAATTTTCGATTTTATAACTTCAATAATTTTCTTAAAGTGATTGTTAAGACAAAAGTTCATAGAAGGAAAATTATTGATCATTTGATTCTCTTTTCAATCAATATATAATTCATTTAAATAGGTCAAATACGCACATATATATGGGTAATTTTCTACTTTCAGTATATTTGTATAAACAAATCTAAGGGTGTCTCATGTTTTAATGAACAAGGAGCATTTAAAGTATTGTTCCCTATTGAATTTATGCTAGTGCCTGTTCTCATATAAAAACAAGATTGCTCTATGTTGTAGAATTTCATGGAGATTACAAATTCCCAATTTTGATTGGATGGATTGATATAGAGCGGATCCTCCTTAAATTTGGGAATTCAGGCACTTTGGGCTCCTTGTGTCATTAACACTTTACTGGGCGTGAGATTTTCCTACCCCATGAGAAGACTTCTGGCAAAGTTGGAAATATTTTTTTTTTGCGGTAAGTCGGACTCGAACCCGAGTTATTTGCAACTCTAGATCTGCAATCCACAGCTTATCTTAGCCTCTCCAATTTCGATTAAATATTCTTGACTCAGGATGATAATCATGTTCGAATTCATCACTTACTACAAACAATTTGAACAATAAAATATGATTATTTACAACAGAAGCATCTTTTGAAAACTGTAATCAGAAGTAGGCAAATTACATTCCGAGAGATTTTAGTAGTTTATTATATGACCTATATAAAAACAAAAGGTATTTTGTTTATTCTTGTGAGAAGGGCAGGTTCAGCTAAAATATTATTTTCCCAAGAATAACTGTTTTAAACAACCACCAAATCTCTTCTATTTGGTAGTAAATTTAATTATATACTCTCTTCTATTTTTCAGAAGGCCTGTGAATTACACAAAAATATTAATAAACTAATATATTAATAGAATTTATATTAGAAGAGAAGGATTAGCAATAGCCTTTGGATGCTGAATAAAAACTCAGATCTTTCGAACAAGATCTACTGATTTATCTTCAGTTTATTTGGGTTAATGTTTCTAGAAAAAAAATATATATCTTTAATAGAAGGTTTGGAAATTTAATTAACTAAAAAAGTGAAGGAATTTTGCGTACAACTTTTGCCCATATGCAATATGGTGTTCTTGGATGTTATGCGGTGAGATTCAAATTCAGCCAATAATCTCAGAGAGGAGACAAACCGGACTTGGGTCAGGGGTTGTTCAAAGGGTCAGGCCCAAAATTCATGAAGAAAAATAAAAATAAATAAAATATTGAAAATGTATAGGGAATCCGAATAGGGCCTTCCCTGTCATAATAGTGTATTTAGTAGACAATATAATAACATCGCATAAATTAATCAAATAATAAAATTATAAATTAAAATTTTTGTTGTTGGAACAACGGACCTTAAGACATATTGGCTCCAGAAAAAATATTAGTCTGGAAAAAAAATAATATTGTCTTTAATCGATCCAAATATATATTGATATCTAGGCTAATATTTATTATTTTAGCAGAAGGTGTAGGCTTATTAGCAGTACAAAAAATAATAAAAACTTTTGTTTGAATTTCTTTAAAAAGCTTACAGATATTTCAAAGGTTTCGATAGCAGATGCTTATCTTCATCAGTACATAAACTGATTCTTTTATGATTAGTAACTTGTTACAAATTCTCCAGCCATTTATAATGAAAGTAGACCTTTTCATACACAAAAACAACGTTGCTGTCGAAACCTTTGAAAGATCTCTATTTAAAGAAAAATAAATATAATTTTTTGCGTTATCTTTGTATATGAAGATAATTTTATTGTCACTGCGGGTGTTTGAGAATTTACTCACCAAAAAAGGAAAATGAATGATGAAGTTAAGCGTCTGCTCTCATAATCTTTGAAGCCTTTTAAAGAAAATTTTTTAACAAATTATATTTTTTGACTTGCTAATAAGCGTACACCTGCTAAATTATTATACAGTGTAGCAATACAAAAATTATGAGAGGTTCATAATTTTTTTAGCCTTTACAATACAGATATAGAGAAAAAGCGAGTTCTAAACTTATGTGTTTAATTTTTTTCATTAAAAGGAATTGACTAATGAAATGTGTGAGAAGTATTAAAATTTTTAATATATAAAGTTTTATTGAAGATCAAAGGAGCGGGAGAGGGGGCGTGAGCCGCCTGAGCTCCCCCTTCCCCCCAGGAGTGTTATCTTTTGTATTATATCTATTAGATTAATATAATGCTCATATTTTTGATTTACCAAATTAAGGGAGAGATCTGAAAGACTAACTGGACATCTATAACAAAAAGGAATATTAAATTAGCTATATAAAATTAAATTAGCTATATATAATGGCGGATCTGAAGTGAAAAAAAGTAAACATTTTATAAAAAAATAATTGTAAACTTTCTTTTTGTAAACCATAGTAGAAAGGATGCAAGTGAAGAATGTGCAAGTGGACCATGAAGTAAATGGACATCCACTATCTATTGTTTTTATTGGCTGTGGCTGCCAATATAAAGTAGACTAACAGGATGAGCTTGACATAATCCTCTACTTTCCAGTATAAAAAGACCAGAGAAGAAGGAAGAGGTTAAGTTAAGGAGTGAGGAGAGAAAAAAGTCTGGTTGTATTTTGAAAGTGGCATTCGCCTGTCGAGGGTTGTTTGAAAAAAAAAAACCAAAGGAACAACACACCCCCTTGACAAGTGGAGGACAATCACCTTGACTGAGCAAGGGGCAGAGAATTTAACCACTCAAGCATTAAGAGAGCTTTTTCTGTTTCTCAACTCAACTTGATTTCAAGATTCAAATTAGCACTTGATATTTTATTTAAGAATCAAAAACATCATCGACTCTTGAAATTAATATTCATTCCTCTTCTTGTTTATATTTTTCCCGTATTGACCCAAATTTTTATTTTCTCTTCGCGAAATTTTACTCCTTTAATTGCAGTGAACAGGAACATCTAATATATCCAAGAAATAAATATAAAATTTATAACTTGTATAAATAGTTGTTAGTTAATTTCCATCAACATGTAATAAATTTTCCACTATATAATTGGCTAATAAAATACGAATTTTGAATATTGTTAATAGCTCAATTTTTTTTTTTTTTTTTTTATTAATCGAGTATATCTATATACAATAAATTCAATTAAATATTCATCAATTTTTTTTTACTTTTATAAATACCCTTAGGTTATTTTAAAAATAATCTCATTTTTCTTTGATCTAAAAAAATTTTATATTAAAACAGACACTCAGGGACGGCGTTACCATGCAAACTTGAAAACCAGAAAAGTTGAAATATAGGTTATACATATTGTATATTTTTTTAAGCTTTTTTCGGCATCGGAGGGCATTTAGACTCCTTCCTTATTTATTTATATTAATTAGAAGTAAATATAATATATATATTTTTGTTTCTTAGACGGGAAGCGAATCACTACTGATTTTTGGTATGTGAGGCGAGGCCTCTACTTCTGAAAGGGACATAACCAATATTGTATTTTCTTACTGAGAAAGCATGCTAAAATATTTTCTTATTTCAAATTTTATTTAAAAAAAAATCCAACTTGTGAAAGAAGAGGCACCCTTATAAATTTTATAAAATCACCTGGCGCAGGGTCTGTGGACATCCACGGTATTTAAAATGGATTCGTTATATAGAGGTAACCGGTATTTTTGGATATTAAATTAGTTAAATAATAAAACATTCAAATACTAGATACATCTATATAATTTTGTTTTATAAATTTTTTTAATAAGTTGTTTTTTTATTATTAACATTTTATTTATTTTTAATTTAATGGGGTAGTTTTAAACCCAAAACTGACAATGTTATTTTCACAAGAATTGAAAGAGATAAGGAGATAAAAAAAAAACTGGAGATCACATGTGAAATATACTATCTATATTAAAATAAATTGGACAATTTCGTCTTTAGGGGATCTATAAAAAAAAAAAAAAACTAAATATTTCATAATAGACAAAGAAATTTGATTATGTTAGTTTTGGGTCTTTTCAAAAGATAGCGATTTATTTCGATACGCATTCATCATAGGACATCATGATAATGTGGTTTAATGAAATTAAATATCATATTAAGTAAAAATCTGTCCCCAACCTGAGGTTAGAGATATTAAAATTATCAATATTGATAACCTAGAAAGCCAAGGGTTGTAGGTTCAGATCTCAGGGAGTTCGATGATAATTTATTTAAAATCATTTGGATACCAAATGGTTTAAATAAATATGCCTGAATAATTCGTATCGATTTAAAATATTATGAGTATTTAGGTGAGATATGATGAGTATTGTTTAAAGACTGCAGTCGCCTCAGAAAAGACAAAAAAGTAATAAGCTTTTAAAAAATAAATAAAAAAAATATTAAAATTCCCCCGATGGGTATAAATATATATTTTCAATTCGCTATTCAATTTCTTATTCAGAAATTATAAAGGAGAGAGAGAGAGAGAGAAAGGAAGAAAAAACTTCACACAAGCTGTCAAAACTTTTCAAGTTGTTTTAATTTATTTCTAAAATTTGTTTAGACTCCAAAATAAATCACTAATCACAATTAATTTCAAGAAATAAACTTATTGATTTTTTATTTTCCTTTTTTTTTTTCTCTCACATTTATCATCCTAGACTTTAATTTGAAAAAGTTTATCTGGACGACTTTTGTCCTAAAATAAGAAAGAAAAAAAAAATCTAAGAGAGATCAGATTCAGATCTTAAAAAGGGAGAAGTTTTTAGAGGGAATACGAAAGAAAGAAAGATAAATAACATTTGTTTTTTTTTTTTTTCGTCTCTCTTTTAGAATAATTCAAGCAAGGTTTTTGAAAATTACCTTTGTAATATCCTTTCAAATTAGTGAGGAAAGAGATGTAGATTGTAAAATTTAAAATCATATCCGTATAAGGATATTCAGAGAAGAACTCTGGATTTTATGAATAGAGAAAAAGTAACAAAAAAGAGGTGAAAAAATTTTCAAAAACTAATTATTGAAACTAAAAAACAAAAATAATATTTTTTCTATTTATTCTACCCCTCTATATAACGGTCTTGATTAAGCCCATCCTAGAGAAGGGCCCCATGTTAAAAAAAAATTTGAGAAACATTGACCTCAGTAATTTTTAATAACCCCCCCGTGGCAGAGAGATTAAAGACACTGACATTGTCAACATTGATATTCTTAAAAGCCAGGGTGTGGGTTCGAATCCCAGACAGTCCGATGAAATTTTATTTGAATCAATTGGATACCATTTAATGTAAATAAATATGCCTGAATCATTGTATCGTAAAATATATATTATGTATCGTCTATATGTCTATATGGCCTCAGATGCCGAAAAGGCTAAAAAATTCTTAAAAAATAATTAATCTAAATTTCTACTTGAGTTATAATAGAACTTCTTACTTAAGTTAAAATGCTCTTCAGATGTTATTTTGAGTGTTAAAATTATATGGGAAATTCCAAAACAGATAAATTTGAGTCCTTGTATCAGTTAAATTAGCAAAAAAGCATCGCGGGATTCCCGGGACGTGAATTTTTACGCTCCATCGATTTGGAATAAAAATCTATTTAATTTTTTTGGGGAAATTTAATGATGCTGAACTTGGTTTCATCATTTCAGTTGCAAATTTAAATTTTATTAAAAATTAATAGTATAAAAAGTGACAAATGTGAACTTTTGCAAAAAAGTATTGCCTTTTTTTGATTCTTATAATTAAAAGGTTTTATTTAAAAAAAAATATTAAATAATGTTCCTATATCTGGGAATAGAATAGTAAGAAAGTAGCAAATAAATAAAAATTCTAAGAAAATAAGAATGGAACATATAGTGAATAAAGACGCGGGCTTTCAATCTGTCGGAAATTTAAATCATATAAAAAGACTTTAAATTAATTAAAATTAAATATTATATATATTAAACAATTTTTAAGTTTTCGGCATTGGAGGCCGTTTAGACTCCGTCCGTTTTTTTTTTTTTTTTTTTTATTTATTTATATTAATTGATAGCCAATATAATATAAATAAAATTTGTCGCTCAGAATGAGAAGCGAATTGACCTTTGGTGTGTGAGACGAAACCTCTACGTCTGTACCAAGGGACAGAGCTATTAAATAATTAATATTAATAAAAAAAGAAGAAAAATAATACATATGACACGAAGTCAAGGGGTAAATAAAAATTTTTTAAAAACATGTCAGACAACATTTACATATTAAAGATAAATTGAATAAACACTTAATAAATGTTATTTATCCATATTTATTTAAACTAAATGGTAATGTTCAGGTTGGAATATGAACCAATAATTCTTAGAGCCTTGTCTCTACAGTGGCTATATTAAATTTCATAAAGAATAGAAATAGATAAAAATTCTCCTAATAAAAATAAAGTTTCTATAGAAATAATATTAAAGGAATAAGAAGACAGACTGCAAAAAAAAGAGAAGCTTTTGGATGCCAAAAGTCACTTTCCACCTCCCCTTACCCATTTTTGACCTTTTCGATAAATTTTTGATTGTATAAATATAACTTTTCTAGCAATTTTTTTATTTTGTATATTAAAAAATTTTTTTAATAATATTTTATTATTTATGGAGACGAATTATAGGAAAAATAATAATTTAATATTTTATATGAAATAAGGACAAATATAAGTAATTACAGATTATCAATAAAAATAAAAATAATATATTTATAAATAACAGAATTAATGGATTAATATTTAATATTGATAATTTGAACATATAAAATTTGTATAGCAAAATGTTAATCATTATTATAGTATACTCGAAAGTTACCACACGAGACTCAGTGTGTAATAAATAAAATATGTATATATACATTGTTATATCATGACAACTTTGGACCCTACCACAAAAAGTCAACTCATATCCTAAAATTATAATTAATTAATATTTTATACCACATAATGTATGTACATAGAGTGACTGAAGATGGACGAATAAAATTTGTCCGAAACGTCTCCGTTCGGCTATTGGCATCAAAGGCTTCTCTTTTTTTTGCTGCAGTCTGCCTTTTTATTCCGTTATCAGCCTCCAACAACAACAACTGACTACTACGAAATAATATTAATTATAATATCGGCAGGTGCGTGGACCGCAAAAGACAAGCTGCACAGCTGGAGTGGGGTATTCAGGATCTTAAGGGGCTTAATCCGATTATCGATTTGGGAAGGGAATCTTCATATTTTCTTATGTGGAGATTGGACTCTAGACTCTGAAATGAGTTTGTGATTTGCTCACCATAGCTTAATTAAAATAAAGTTATTTATTTAAATAAATATTCTCGGATATACGGAATATATAATTTTTTGTTGATGTCTTCGATGTCGACAGAAAATGAAATTATATAAAAGCAATGATCTCTAATCATTTAAAACCAAATTGGAGGGAAAACAGAAATGGTTGCATACTAAATTCTCTAAATTTTTTATTGGAAAAACAATTTTCTTTTAACGGCATTTTTTTAAACACTAATTAATGAGTTTATTTGAAAAAGTTCCCAATTTTCGGTTTAACGTTTTTATTTATTTATTATGGAGACCAACCACTCCATTGAATAATTCATCTGTTTGTGGATCCTTTATCTTGTAGAAGTCGAGAATAAACAAACACACCTCCCTCCCTCCTTCTCCTTTCTCTCTACTAAATTCCTAAACTAAAGATTAAAGAGTGTGGTGAGAGAGGATGAGAGAGTGAGCACCCAAACCGTCGGGCCACCCACCCCTTGGACATATTCCAGTTTGCCTTTCTTATCTCTTGAGCATCTCCCACCCCCTAAAACATTTCACCCTCACATAGAGTGCAAAAGATAAAAGCCAAGCAGGCGAATGGCACAAGCGTAGCGATAATTGGAACTAAATCTTTTTTTTTTCCTGAAAGCGTTACGGCTTCTGAACATGCACAGACGGCACTGGGGGGGTGAAAAGAAATATGAGTCGAGTGTTTTTTTTTTTTTTTTTTTTAATGTTGTCCCTTCCTGATGTATAAAATTGAAAATGTATTTCTTTTATACAATAGGAGACTAATTATATGGTAGAGGTTATATTTTGAATTTAAAAATCCGTTAATAGCGAACAATTGGATTTTAATGACAAAGGAGAAAAGAGAGGAATTAAATTATATTAAGTAAAGCAATGAGGAGAAATATTTTTCTAAAATCTTATCATTTAGGGGGGGGGGGGGCAAAAGCCACTCCACATAAATAAGTCCCTGAAGTAAACTATAATGTTTAATAATATTTTTTTTTTTCTTTAAATTAGTAGAATTTTTCACCTTATCAAAATTTGTTAATTTTAAATAATTATTTAAACCGCTGGTTTGGTGGGCCATGGCAATTTAGAAAAAGCTAATCTTTCTTTGTCCAAGTTTTGTTCACTTTTCGAATAATATGAATTATATGTCATTGGGGGAGGCCGGGATTTTTTAAGATATTGCAATAAAAGATTAGGAACCAAATCAATATTTAAAAAATAGGCCTAATTTAAATCAGGTATTCATTACTATCTTTATCAATAGGATATGGACAATATTTTGGTCGTCAATTGGTCTGTGAAATGTTTAGACCAATTTGGATTGAACGAAACAAAATTATCTTAAATATCATATTTATTCATCTTCAGACAAATATCACATATTTTAATCAACTTTTTGTAAATTTTATCCGGGTGAAAGAAATTACATTTAAATAAATTAATAAATAAATACCTAAAAAAGAAATATAGCACGGGGCAAGGGCAGACAATTAAAAAATTTCAAAATTGGGTTTATCAGTTGACGTTTCGGGTTGTGAGACTTTCGGGACTTAGAAAAGATAATGATCACTGTTCATTAATGTAAAGAATGGAACAAAAGAGAAAACTGCACTAAACCAAAAATCAGCACTTATTTATATTATATGGTAGAGGAAATAACAAAAATTCGGTAATAGGGAACAATTAGGATTTAAATCATCAAAGGGAAAAGAGTGGTATTAAAAATTATATTAAGTAAATAAACCAGGAACTCCAGTAATATTATCCTAAATATTAACCAATATCTCATACCTCTACTCGCATCGCCTATTGTTTTTAAATAAATTCCCTTTAACTAGCAAACGAAATAGGAAAAGAGTTCTAAGGACTATTAGTTATTTTAGACCGATTTATACCAAAAGTTGATAAGTTTATTCCATATATATGAAATCTCATTAAAACGAGTTCGAAGGCAAGTCTTCTTTAAGGTGTGGGTTGGTTTTTCAATTGGCCAGATCAGTTTATTTAATAATTTCACGATTCAATTAGCCAAGATCCGAAAAGTGCAATAAATTGAATTGTATATATATATATATATGATGTGACTCACAACTTTGATGAACCAAAATTTTACTTAAAAATAACTAATAACCATTATGTTAACAGCTGTATTAATATTTTCTCTTTAAAAATATTTTGCTTATAAGTAAAATAAGTAAATCAAACTAAATATTAATTTGGATGAATGATTTCGTTTCATTTTTGTTTTAAAAATTTATTCATTGAATATTTTTTAAATCCATATACGTTTCAATTATAAATGAATAATAATTTAAAAATTTGGAGAGAAACTCACCAGCTGAGAGATTCTGGATTTGATGTGGAAAGGAGGTCTTCACTGGGTCGGCTTCTCAGCCTCACTGAAAACAGGCAGGAGCTGAGCTCCAGGTAGCTGTCCTGTGAGCAAGTTCCAACAGGAATCAGAACACATACAAAAGAATATCTATATATATTAGCGATTAGGTGGAGATGGAATGTGGATGACGTGGAAGAGAGAAAGATTATTATTTTATTTCCCAATTCAATAAAATTCTTATAGCTGTACCCCAAAGAGCAGATGTTTAAATAAATATAAAAATTCAATTTTGTTCGCAAAGAACTTTATCTTGTAGGAAGGTAACAATGAAATTTTATATCAAAATTTATTTATTTAGTTGTCCTAAGCAAAAATAAATAATATTTTGGTATAAAATTAGAAAAAGAATAAATAAATTCAGCGAATTTGCAATAAAAAAAAAAAGATTTTTTCAAAAATTTATTAAATATTAATACAATTAATAAAGAAAAAGAAATTAGGCTGCATCATTTTATTTGTATTAAAAATTTGGATTTTATTTTTTCTTAAATCACTAAAAATAAATAAAACGAAGGTAAATTTATATATAAAAAAAAACTGGTGTGATAAGCATATGACATAAAATAAATAAATAAATATTTAATCTTATACATTATTTATTATGAACAACAAACTTTGATTTCTCCTAACTCATAATCACTTTACTCCCGAAATTTGAATTGGAAGAAATAAAGAATGGTATTCTTCATTTAGATCTAACTAATATTTTTAATTAATGAATAAAAATATTTTTTATTTTATTTTGGATTTACTATTTTTTATTCAGTCTCACGATTAATGGTAGCCTGAAGGGTTCGATCTCATTCAGGGAAATAAAATTTATTTAAATTAATTGGATACTAAATGGAGTGGATAATTATGTGTACAGACAATGGATTATTTATTATTAATAATATAAATGAGTGATTATCAACCTGTGGGGTGTATTCCGTGAGAGAAGAAAACTGAATATGGGGCGTAAAAAAAAGAGGGATAATAAAACTTAACAATGAGATCCGAGGACACTTCTATTTTTGGATTTGTAAATGCGCTTCGAGACGATAAAAAATTTGGTTGAACAACAAATTGATTCCTCAACATTTATATGGAGAGATAGGGACGTTACCAATTTAATAATATAAAAAAAATTTGTGTTGATCTCCCCCTCCCTAAATGGTAAAATATTAGGCTCTCGTAATTTTTTTCTGGGTACTTGAGTGGCCCTCTTAAAAAATTTTAGGGCTCTCCTTAGGAGCTGAGGAATTAATTTAAATTAAAATAAATCACTACATCTAAATCAGAATTAATTTGGAGGAGTATTTATTTATTTTCCGAATAAACTTCCCTTCTTTTACAAGTAGCAAGTTAAAATTATTGGATTAATACATTTGTTAAATTATAAACATAAAAAATAAGTACAGTATAAGGATTACAATTCATGGAATTCATAAATTCCTCCTTGACTTTATAAATCCCTTTAATAACTTGTTCAAATATCAAATATTGACCGTAGGCCAACATCACGAATTATTGGGGACGGAAGATTTATAGATTTGCAACTACATGTATGTATATTTAACGTTTTGCTGTGGAAAAGACCCATTTAGGGATAGGTCGTGGAGGGTTGCTCTCGAGACTACCAAGAAATAAAACAGGGTATTTGCAAAAAAAAATCCCTTTATCACTTTTTCTGATCTCTTAGTATACAGAGATATATTTGATAAAGCAGGGGAAGATCATAAATCTGCCAACATTAATGGAAAACGCGTCTTATAGTTAGATCCTAAATTGGAAATTCAAAAGGAGTAAAAAAAAATTGCAGCTGCTCTAAAAACCGAGAATCAAGTTTCTTCTGAATTTTAACGGCATATCACATTTTTCAATAACAAACATTATCAAATTTCTGAAATCTCAAATCTATCTATTAATATATTATAATCCGAAAATGTATGCCATTACAGGCTTCTGATTGGCTTTTGAGTATCATGTCATGATGATGTTCCGATCTTAGCTGCTAGCAGAATTTGACATTTGTTTCTAAAAGTGAGTTGTTTTTTAGAATGATAAATAAAATAAATATATAAAATTTAATTTGAATTAGGGACGTTAAATCTCTAATAAATAATAATAATAATAATATAATATATTTATTCTAGATTCCCTCATTCACACCTTGAAGCTTTTAAATAAAATTGGAGATATATTAATCATTTTCCACTATAATGGCCTTTAGACTATAAACGATACAATAATTTTGTTATTACGATACGAATTATGCAGGCTTATTTATTTAAACCAATTGGTATCCAATTGATGCAAATAAATTTTCATCGAACTTACTGGGATCCGAACCGACACCCCTTGGCTTTTAAGGTTTCAATATTGACAATGTCAGTATCTCTAACCTCTTGGCCACGGGGTGGGAAAAATTCCTATGTTTGATAATAAACGAAATTTAATTGTTAATTTCTTTCTTTTTTTTTTTTTTTGTTGAATTTTTTGTATTTTTTTTGTTAATTGTTTGTTGTTTTGTATTATGTAATTTATAAATTTGTATTTGTGTTTGATTGGACCTAGCCACCGAGGACTTTTCCTCTAAGCAGGTCGTAAATAAATTTATTTATTATTTATTTATTTATTTAATTTATTTTTTATAATATTGATTAATGATTAAAACCCACAAACAAAAAAATCTCTACAAATAAAACCTAATATAAAATTGAGAACCGGTTACTTAGGGCACATCATACCTTACCTTAGAACCCCGTCAAACCCAATTTGTTTAGAATAAATCCGTTCCTAGTGAAAGTATTGTTATGAAAATTGGTCCAGGGTTGAAAACAAACATCTTAATTATTATCACCAATTTTCAAAAGATTAGGTCCAGTGCATCTAGCCCCCTGCAGACCGATTCTCTTAAAATGTTAATAGCTTCTTTGGCCCTCCTAAGGCTATAAAGTTATTAAGTTTCATCCATTTCTGATGAGTGATATAAGCTCTACCAACAAAACACTCCCATAAACACATAAGGCAAACATTTTTTTGCATTTTTGGTATCCTTTTGACTTGTAAGGTAAATATATTTTTAAAAAATATAGTTAAATTTTTCATGAACATAATACTTTTCCCTTACTATTATAAATAATAGTTCAGAAGGTGATAATGAAGGTATCAAAAGAAATTATTAATTAATTCTCCACATTCTAAATACCGGTTCATTTAATTGGCAAGTTAATTATTCTAATAAATTTCATATTAATCGGTCATTAAATATAATAACTAATAAAGTTCCAACCCTAAATAAAATATAAAGTAGAGGTAAGTTTAATATAAAGCCAGTAGGGGAGAAACCTAAAATTACTAGAACCTGCATGCACGGTTGGGTCGTATCAATATCTATTAGGCATACTTAGGGGCGTTCTACACCTGGTACAATTAGATAAAATTAGAACTATTTAAAAAACAAGTCACAATTTTGTTAGTGATTTTAGCGTTATCCGTCCATCTACTCTCAAAAAAATGTCAGCCGGATTACATGAAAGAGTAAAAAATTTAGGTACCTATAAGAAGACAAACAATTAGTACATCTCGTATATGAAAGTAAGAAGTGAATTCAAGTATTCCCCCTCCAAAAGAAAAAATCTGTAGGTTATTAATATTTTTTTGGCAAACCTACATTATTTTTCCCCCCTCCTTCTCCCACTATTGCGACAAAAATTAATAAATATTTTTTTTTATTATTATTATAAAACTTTATGGAGACAAATTTCATAAAAGATAGCTACTATGCTCTCTAACATTTTGTCATATAAAAATAAAAATATCAATCTCTGGCGGTTCTTGAGGGATTTGCGTGTTCCCTTTTTTACTTTTACTTAGCCTAAATATTATTTTTTTTTTTTTATTAAAATTTGTATGCCATTTTAATTGTTTTACAATTTTTAAATCTTTTTTTAATCCGCCTTTGATATCAGTTTACGAATCGTTCCTGTACTAAAAAAATTTCAGCCTATCAAGTTACTTTATTTCCTATCTCTAACTCTTCATCCTATAACTATTCCTATATCTATTTCCACCCGCAATATCAGAACTCAGTGTGTTCTATTTACTTCTCAGCACCTATTCCTTTCATCATCCGAGCCCATATGTTATATTAATTTCTATTTAATGAAAAATTCCGCTATGCCAGGGATGCAAAAATGGGTCGCCTTTGCAGAACGGAACTTTTTGGAAAATAAATAATCCATAAATAATTAAACAAAATGAAAGCAACCTTATATATATTTCATTAAACAATCGCTTATAATTATACTCCCTCAATTATTTTACTGACAATCTCGTTTCAAATATTTTAATTATTTTCGTGACTTGATGACATCAAACTGATAATTATGCTCAACCGGAAAATAACCTCATATCATCAACAAATCTTTTGTATTTTTTAGAGAAATACAGATTTCAAACATAGTCTCTATTACTTTTTGATGATATCTGTTTTAAGTGTACGGTAATAAAATTGTTAAATAGATTAAATGATGATATGAAATAATTAATGAAAAATCATTTGTATATCAATATTATATCTTTTATTATCTATCTATTATATATCCTATATTATCATAATTTTCATCTCTGTTTAAAATGGTTAATAGAGGGACAAAAGCAAAGGGGACGGCACTTTAGCGAAAAGTTCTTTTACTAAGGTACACTAAAATGCAACATTCTTGGAAATATAATTGTAATTTTTAATTTTACCAATTTTTATTGGAAATGTTTTTCGGGATAAATACGAGGTTCGTCTTTCACACAATCCTTATTTTTTCATGCTTGAGTTTAAGAAAGAAAATCTGAAATCTTAAAATGTTAGATCTAAAAAGAATTGTTTAGTATAACATCAGAAGCTGAAATAAAAAAAGATCTTACATCTTAGGCTAATTAGACTGAATCGATAAAGCATGTATATTCATGTGAGTTATCCGTCCTTATTTATTTAAAATAATTGACTATCAATTATTGATCTATTTTAAAGATCATCTAAAAAAAAAGAATGCTTTTATGAATTTTAATCAAAATCGTTAGAGGGAATTTTGTGAAAATCGAAAAAAAAAAAAAAACTAAAAAACGTCTATCAATAAATTTCTAATAATGGCTGATTTTATTCAAAAGCTTCGAGGTGCAAGCGACCTAGCTTATATATATATAAAGTTTGAGTTCACCACATAGCCCATTGTGCGAAAGTCATTTTTTTAGACCTAGGAGACCTCAAACCGTGATTTCCGTCCTCGACATCGATTCTTTTTGCGATTGCAATACTTTTCCCCTATATATTACATATATAAGTAAGAGAAAGAAAAAATTAAATAAATTAGTCTTATAAAATACAGACATTAGCAATTCCTATGATGTTATTCGTCCCCACCCCTCGATTAAAAGTTCCAATTATTCACTCTTAACTGTAATTTTTCTTTATCTTATACAGATTGTCTCAATTAGATAAGATGGCAATGCTAAAATATTTTTTTAAATAATTAACTATGACTGTTTAATTAAGTAGATGTGTTCAGAGATAAATAAATATTATAATTGAGCTATAAACATTTTAACGTTTTTGATTATTATTTAATAACGTTTCGTTCCGTTGGAATTTGATAAAGAATATATTTTAAAAAAAGTTTGATCGACACCGTCTTTACACATTTTAAAGTTTCGTTTTCTGTCCTTGTAGTGGTGATTATGTTTTAAGGTTTCTTGAATTTTAATTATATAAAAGCTAATTAATTAATTAATTAAAATGAGTTATTAAAATCAATGACGAAGCCAAGTGAACGTATCCTACTCATAGATTATTGTGCCACTGGGAAATAGGCTTAATGTGTAACCACTTAATTCCTTATACTTATTATCAAAATGAATGCTAGGCCTTGCTGTGCAACTACACGTCTCTAGTGTTATTATTTCATAAAATTAAAAAGTTAGCTTAAATAGAACAAAACAAAAATTTCCCACCGTAATTTAATAAGCACCTGAAGTCTAATAGTCGTTCGGTTTTTTTTTTTTAAGACAAGAAGAGTGAACTTTCAATAGGATATTTGTAATTAAAGATAAAGATTCGTAAAAAAAATAGGATCTACCAAACAGAAATATCTTAAATATATTTTTCCAAAGATGAAACATGGAGCAATCGATTGCTCGCACCAAAATTAGTAAATACACCAAATTACATCAAAATCGTTAGCCTTATTAAAAAAAAATTACATACATAAATATATACATATATACCTATATAAATATAGTAGTAAATGCATATAATGAGTTAATCTCAACAATCAAAGCGGCCAACTCGTGAAAATACTATTACGTATATATAGATATAGACAAGGTAGGCTCGTTTAATAATAGTAGCTAGATATAGCCTATGTTAATACTAGTATAATAATAGTATTTAAAAAAATACACAATAGGTTACATATAAAATTATTAGAAATAATAGAAATTAAAATATATCGCTTTTCATTTTAGGAAAAATAATGATAATTTTTATATTATTTAACACAAATATTCATAATATATTATTACTCGTATGTGACATATAAAATAATTTAGATATATATATTCTGAAATCAACTAAGGAAATGTATTTTTAAGGTATAAAATAATTTAACTATTTTTATATTTGTCCGAATAAATTTGAAATTTAATTGAATAAGAGATAAAATATAGGAAACGATATGTAATTAAAGTTTTATCAACATTTTTTTTTTAAGAATCGAAAAAGGAAATAATTTTGAATATCTATTATCAGGTAAATATAATTTCAAGTCTTTTGGAACTCTTAGCCTGGGAAAGGATAAGGTGGTATCGTTATTTTAAGGTAAAATTTATTTTTTATTTATTATTAGAAGAATATCATATTAGGAAAAAAATAAATAAAGATTCTTGGAGAAAAAATTTCGATATTTTCAATATTTTAATTAAACTTGAATTATATTAACCTAGTCAAGTAAAGCTGCTGCGCCACTAATTTGAGCTTGACCGAATAATTTACTCGCAGCCTTTTGGCCGCTTCCAATGAAAGTTCTTAAAACCTGCAGATGAACAATTAGACGAAGATGTACAAACACTCAAATGGATCCCATTTCAGAGGAGAGACACCCGGATTCATATATAATTTTATAAATAAAATATTCCAGAATATTTTTAATGCAAGAGAAAATAAAATGGTGAAAGTTTTTTATTAAAAAATAATTTTCAACAACCAAAAATTATTTATCTTTATTCGATGTTGCACTAACAACTCATCCTAGACAAATTAATAAATAAATAATTAAAAAGTAAATACCTAGAGATTGGAAGTGATGGTTGGAATGCATTATTTGTAAAAAGGAAAGCAAAAACATCGTTAGAGGATTTCAAAATGGCGGAAGGAAACATCTCTTTGCATTCAGGAGAATGAAGAAGGGTAGAGACTTTAGAGTTGAATGGCTGAGCCTCGACTGAGGGGCAAGGAGAGGCGGCGGTCGTGAAAGCCGCCTGCTTAACAATCGAACCATGTGATATTAAATTGCACTCCTATTGGTCTAAATATTTTTAAACAATCAACTTAAAAAATTAAATAACGCGCTCTAAGGTTGTAATCACTAATAAAAATAATTTAAAATAAAATAAAAATAAATCTTAAAAATAAAAAATATATTTTTTACTCTATCTTATATACTTATGTGACCTTTTATTTATTATTAATATATATTTATTTTATAACTTTTTCTTTTATATATAATATGGTATAAAAAAATAGTCATCCCATATATAATATTTTAAAATAATAAAATTATTAGTTAGGGGACAAATCTACCTCTCTTATTGGAGGTATGTTGGGTTTTCTCGTGAAGATTTTACAACAATGACAAGTTCTTAGAATCTTAGAAAAACTATTGCAATACTAATGATGGCGCATGTTATTTGAGCTGAATTATATGTTAATAAAGTTTCTTATTCCTTGAACAAAAAAGGCTGGTAATATTATCTTCTGTACTTTTAAATCAAATCGCCCAGCAAAATCTTATTATTATTTTAAAATAATTACTTTTGGAACATTGATCAGTTTTAGTTTACCTATATCATATATACATTTTATTTGCTCGCTTGAGAGTGCCGTGCTATGACCACCCCTATTTCATATTTAAAGATTGTACTCAGGAACTAGTGACCTGATTTAGATGTCTTTTTTACCATTGGGTAAGGAATTTTGCAAAGCAACTTTATGGCTCTAATTGAGAAAATTATACTGGGGTGGGGTAAACTTATCAAAACTAAGGGCTCTTTCATTGCTCTCGTTTTAATGAATAGGGTTGATAACAATGTTTATGGATGGTGTCAGTAAAAATAATTTGTGTCAGTTTTTTCATTTGCACTAATGTGATTTTGACTGGCGCCACGTACAAACAATACTTATGTATTTTCTCTTAGCTCTGCTTAGTCATTAGATTAGCAATGAATGAGCCCTAATTTAATTAAAAAAAAAAAAAGAGTTCTGATTTAGCTTATTGTGAAGATTTAAAAAAAAATTGGCCATTCAATGAAAAAACCTTAAAAATGTAATAAAAAGTAAAATGGTTTCTTTTTCTACAAGATATATTTTTGCTTTTTTTATTACTTAACCTAACCTCACTTTTAGAAATAAATGTCAAACTCGGCACACAGTCTATTATGACAACGACAGCATGATGCGACAATGTTTTTGCATTATAATATTGTATAGATATTACCTTACTCATGTTATTGTTATTGCAATTAATGGTCAAAGATCTCTCTATCTATTCCCCCTTCGTTTTCGCTTAAACAACTTCCATATGTGAAGAAGTTAATAAATTAAATTATTGTTCTTCGGATTTTTTTTTTTTTTTTTTTTTTTGTTAAAGAACTATAGAAATCTTTCTATTATTTTACTTTGTTTTTTTTTTTAACGTTTTCCGGTTAGACAAATCGGATTTTGCTTTTATTCCGAGGCATTTCCGGTTTCTATTTGTTTATACATGTTGTTGGGACCGGTCCCCCTCGACGACTCGACTGGGTTTGGGGATGGATCGTCGGCGGCGGCCTTGTCGACCCATCCCGAATGCCCCAAACTCCTCCCTCCGAAATGCCATCAGGGGACGTTTTGTAACTGCTCCATTCTCTACTCTCTGCGGTAGGGGGTGGGTGTTGGGCTCTTGCTTGGTCATTTTAACACTTGGCCGACCAACTAGTTAACTCGATGGATGGCCACCATCGACCGCAAAAACCCCTTTCCTTTCCTAATAAAATATTTATCAACGACCGGGAATAATGTCCGCCCCTTATCTTTTGATTTAAGCGTAATTACACATATTACTAATAGGCAAGGCATTTGTTCGTTCATCTTTATGTGATCTATTTACATAGGGGATTATAATTTTGGTTAGTATACCAAAAGATAATTATTAAAAAAAAAGAAAATAGATTACGAGCTTTTAGTTATAAAATAATGATATCTTGAGGATCAATAAATTTAAGTATATATTAAAATCAGCGATTCTCCAATTTGTTAAGAGAGACCCGTGGGTTAAAGGTGTGCGAGTAGAGAAGGCCTTCAAATTTTTACTAAGTTTGACAACGTCACTAGGTATGTGTGTAGCTTTTATTTTGACTTAAACCACTCCTCGGAAAAGGAAGAAACTTAATGACTCTAGGATCCTGAGGAGTACCTATGATGGTATTAAAATGTCAAGCAAATCGAATAGGAGCGGGAAAATAGGCCCCCAAAATGTATCGTGCATGACGATTTTCTCAGTATCCACTGGGTCAAATCTTTTGAAACGTGGTGATAATAATTAAGGCATTTGTTTTCAGTCCTAGACTAATTTTCATAATAATCCGTGGAATGAGAGTGGATTTATTCAAAAAAAAAAAAAAAAAAAAAATTAGGTATAAGATAATAGAGAGAAAACTGAAATCAGAGCTATTTTGACCATGTCCTTATTTATTTATATTATTTGTTAGCTAATATAATATATTAAATTCAATTAATGAAATTAATTTATTCAAACCACATACCCTAAAAAAATAACAATAAAAATCAATTTGTTATGACAACATACTCAAGAGGGTTGTATAGCGGCCCCATCTTATATTCCCAGAGGATATCGTTAGCGATGGTTAAAAAAGGCGGGGAAGTATTGAAACTTCGTTGCCTATTTTTTCTATTAATATATTCAATTGGTGTTACATATTATGAATTTTCTAACATCCGCAAAACAATCTAACTCATATAACAAATTTATTTTTTCTGGATGAGTTTTTCGTTTAAAACAATAAATTTCATTTTGCAAATATTAATTTAAAATCAGTTGATTAAAAAGTTTTTTTTTAATTAAAGTGATATGCAACTCTGACCGTGTATTTATATGCTAAAAATAAAAACTTGTTTTTTTCAAAAATATAATTTTACAATTTGAGCTTTATCAAAAATTTATTAATTAATTAAATGGACTGAATAGACACACACCTACCGATATTCCAAATCATTTACTCCAAACGCCACTAGCATATGGACATAGCCATAGCCATCTATCGGCACTCTGTGAAGTTACTTTTATTGCCTATTTCTAGATATTCTTATAGTATAGTTATATGAGAGCTCCGTGGAGGTAGGGTAGGCTGTCGCCATTCTGCACAGAAGATCGGTGTTCGCATCTCGGTTATGGTAGGACTTTTTCATTAAATAAAATATTTAATTAAAAACTAGTATGCCATGGAATGGAACTTTGGATCCCACCGCAATAGAGCCCTCAGGAAACTCTACGAGGAGAGGGAGTTGCTGTGACACCCGTCCTATGCAAGGAACGTAAAGAAGGATTCTCTCTCAATGATGTACTCGTTACCCACTGGTGGTGGGAAAGTCCACACTAAGACTACTTCCTAGAATTGGTTAGATTGGTTTAAAGGGACCTCGAGAATTAGTTATAGGAGTAGTAAGAATATAGAAATGAATATAGGAAAAGAAGTTAGAGGAAATCAAGTTGCTTCATAGATAGATGGCTACGGCCAGGGGTCAGCTGAGTCTGAGGTGTATGTTTCCGTGCACGAAAGCACCTCGGCTAAATAAACAGGGATCCCAGTAGGTGGACCTATACGGTCCAAATGAAATGTAATGTAGTTATATACTTATATTTCCACCCCCGCCCTTTCATTCAACCTAATCTATACTAAAAAGGATCTGCTAATTGAAGATGGATATTTTCTAAGGGATTTCTTTCTTAAAGTAACTACCAGAGGGAGGAGCACACCAACTCTTTCACTCCGAAAAGAAAATTTAAATTTTATTCAGACCTATAAAAATTAATAATGCCCTGTCCATTGGTGCAGAGCTATTGGTCTGGCTTCTCGTACTAAAGGTCAGTAGTTCGCTTCCCGTTCGCTTCCCTGAGCGACAAAAATTTATTTAAATTATATTGGCAACCAGTTAATTTAAATAAATGAGAACAGAGTCTAAATGGGCTCATATACTGAAAAAGATTTTTGAAAAATACAATTTTATATTCTTTTGCAAATGATTTTTTCTCTAAATACTTTTAAAGAATCTTTAAAGAATTGAAGCTGTTTTTGTTCTTTAATTTCCCTATTTTTCTCTTTGGGTTTCGCACTTTATAGACTCCCTGAGCAGATATAAAAGGCGGAACAAAATAGAAAGTTTTATAGCCACCTCCTCCTCCTATTGCCGACTTCAAGTCCAAATGGGTCAGAAAGAGAGATGGGGGTACAAATAGCCAAAAAAAGGTAGGCCTGGGTCCAACTCCCTTGGTCTTTGACATGCCGCAGGTGTCAAATTATATAGGGAAGGGGCCTTCTTTTGAGATGGACAAGAAAATTGTTGTCAAACACACCTACTTCTATCGGAAAACATTAACTACATTTAATATCTGATCGACAAACAATTAGTCACAAAACGAACGGTTTTGTAGAGGGTACAAAAGGAACAAATAAGAAAAATAGGAATGTTATGAGAAAATTTTCTATAAGAAAAAGTCAACTTAATTGAAATGATACTTAAAATGAAAAATCTTAAAATAATAAATTTAGCAAAATAATACACATGACTACTAAAAGTAGACATGTTGGTGGATTGACTCAGGAACCAGAGGGGAGTGGTATCTATACACTTCCAAACTTGAGACACTTAGGTCTAGTCTTAGATTAATGGATCAACATCAGGTGACAGGTAGCCATTAACAAAATTTCGTTTTTTAAAAACCGAAACAAATCCGTCCAACATATATGATAACTCCTTAATGAAAATTTAGACCTAACGTTGAGCGAAATCTGGGTCACTTCTCTCCACAGGGGTGCCACAAACCTGTCGTGAGTCAATTTTTCTATTCATCTTTTGAATAGCTTTTGTTTGGCCCTTACCACGTGGCCGAGAGGTTAAGGTGTTGACAGCCAATTTATATAAATAAATTGGTCTGGATAACTTTGCAACGTAAATATATTATATTATATTATATTATATTTTTTGTATTTGTTTTGTTAATTGTTTGTTTTGTATTATGTAATTTATAAATTTGTATTTGTGTTTGATTGGACCTAGCCATCGAGGACTTGTGCCTCTAAGCAGGTCTTAAATAAATTTATTTATTTATTTATTTATTTATTTTTATTTAAATAATATTGTATATACCTTTTAAAATCTATATGGTCTCAAATGTCGAAGAGACTTAAAAAAAACATTTGGTAAAAGTTTCGTTACCTTTTAATATTTGAGGAAGATCCAATTTATTCAATTTTTTATCATTTAAGGTTATAAGGAAAATCAAAAAATTCGTCGATCGTTTGTATGCCCTACCAGAAAAAAAAGAATTTATGCAGCCCACGTTAGGAATATACAAGTAAATAAAATAGGCCAGCTCTGTATATAGATAAAAATGTTTGCCTGTTTCACTCGCCCTAAATATTTCTCTAGACAGTAATATAAATATATATATATATATATATATTAAAAAAATACGTAAAGAAAAAGTCAGAGATTAAATAAAATATTAAAGTCAATACGTATTTTTATTATTAATATTTTATATGTAATTTTAATTTCTTTTTTTTTTTTTATTTTTTTTATTATATTAAATTCCCTTCTCATGGATTGTTTTATTCATAATTATTTTATTATTATATTATTATATTCATATTCACAATGATACCTAAAAATATTAATTTAAAATTATATTGCCTGATAATTCTTTATGGCATTATTATTTTTTAAGTAATTTAAAAAACACCCTATGAGAAAATATAGGTCGGAATAGTTAAAATAATTATAGCCCCTCCCTTTTATCTATCTGCTAATATTTTATTACCCCCACCACAATAGTCTGGAATAGCGAATGCAAATTGAGGGCAACCAGCAGCAGCAGCAGCAACAGCATTGATAAATGGTTTATATAAATTAGAATATCTAAAACATAATTTACGATTACTTCTTCTTCCATCTACGTATTACGTTGCACTCCCTCTACTCTCCTGATCCCATATCTATTGGGTGTTAATTTAATTCATTTCTTAAAAGAGTTTTATTGATATATATCATCAGTCAAATGGAAAATTGATATTTTATTCAATAATTTTTTTTCTGTGTTAAGAAAAAAAAAAAAAGTAGGAAAAGCCAATTGACAAAATCCAAAAGACATTTCGAGGAAAACTTTGCCAATAAAAATTCATATAAGAAAAAAGTTAAACTACCATTTCAAAGCTTATTTCAAGCAAACTAGTCTAAGATATCTAACCTCTGAATTATCATTGGAAAGATATCAATCTTGGGAGAAGTAAATTCACACAAAGTGTTGGTATTATTTTTATTACTACCGCATGAACCTCTCACTCTTTACTTGAAAGGATCTATTATTTTATCTACCAGTACAATTAAAAAATATAATAATAGTTATGGTTTGTTAAAGGATTTGAAAAATGAAACCACCTGAAAATGCCAATCACTTCAATTTTCAGGGAAATATTTCAACCTGATGTTTTATCATCTCATTAGATCCTGATAATTCAGTGAACAGAGGCGTATCCAAGAGAAGGAGTAAAGGGGGTAATTACCGGCATGTTTTTTTTTTAAATTTTAAATCTTTTTTAGGCTACCAAAACTATTTTGACTGTACAATTATATTGTTGGACTGCAGTGGCCATTTAGAGTTTTATAAATATTGTCTGTTTATAATTTTAATATTAAATATCGATTGGTTCCGATGTACGTTCATTGTTGTTTATTAATATGATATTATGTCTTATATATCAACAAATATATATATATATATTTATATAAATAAGTTACATTCCTCCCCCCCTCCCCATGATTTAAAGCTGGATACGCCAGTCGCAGCGAAGATGGTCCTACGTTAGTAGATTGTATATTGTAGATAGATTATAGATGCCCGTGAATTACTATGGAGCTTGTATATAGCTGTTGTTTTGTTTATTTTTACTTTTTATTATATATAAAAGTAAGGGGGAAAAATTTACCTCCCAATTAAAAAATATCTTTACGGTTCAAATCAAAAGGTCCCCAAAAATGCAAAAAAAAATTTAATTTGTATATATATGTGTAGCTTTTATTTTAGCTTATATCTCTGGAACCACTCAATCATCGGAAAAGGATGAAACTTTAAAGCCCTAAGAGTACACAAGAAGGTGTTAAAATGTGAAACGAATCGGTAAAAAGGACCCCCCAATATTTCTCTCACACCACGTTGTTTTCTAGGCCAAATCTTATGAAACTCGGTGATAATAATTAAAACGTGGACCAGGACCAATTTTCATAACAAACCGTTGAGTGGGAATGGATTTATTCTAAAAAAAAAAAAAAAGAAAAAAGGTATTTATTTATTCAAACAACATAACCTAAAAATAACAAAACAAATCAACACGACATGACTTGCATAATCTATGGTTTGGGCGGTATCTTATTATATTCCCTGAGGATTTGACTAGCGATGGTTAAATGGTGAGAAAAAGTGTTGCTACCTCGTTGTCCATTTATTTATTTTTTTTAAGCCCGATGGTCTGTGAGGATTATAAACAAATATTAATTAATTTAATTAAAAATTTTATTACTTGTATTTTAATTTTAATTATAAATATTTATTGCTTTAAAATGCTGATAAATAAAAAAAATTTCCAAAGAGAATAATATAATTAAGATTTATCAACTCATAATCCTGAAATAAAAGGGTCCAGCTTGCTAGAAAATCGAGAGACCCGGGCGCAACCCCCGGGTAGACCCCTTTTTTCAGAGATCTTAAAAGTTTTAATATTATTTCTCAGATATATTCATAATATACCATTGGGTGCAAAAATTCGTTTCTTTTTGTTTGCTGGAAGGTAGGAAACTCAAATGACCAACTTTTTTTTTTTTTTTTTTGATTAATTGATTTAAAACTCATCTCAGCTAATCACGCATGCGTGGTTATTAATTTCTAAGAAGATTTAACAACTGCGCATGCGTAATCCACGAAGGGCTTTTCTATTAATTGTTCCAAATCTTTTCTAGAGCAATTAATCCTACCTTCCAGCAACCAAACATGAACGAATTTATGTGTCTCACTGTATATAATATAAATTTAATTTTGTTATTCTTTTTTGATAACTTTAGTAGAGATTCCCGGATGCAGCCAGGTGAAAAATAAACATATTGGTTCTTGTTGCGTTTCTAACGCCTCAGGGTTATTTAAATTACATTGGCTACCAATTAATTTAATTAAAATAGGACGGAGTCTAAATGGCCTCAGATGGCGAAAAGGACTTAAAACAAAAAAAAAACCTCAGGGCTAAGAAATAGTCAATATTTACAGTTGTTTGGTTACCAAAATACCGAACAAGTGTAAATAATGACTACTTCCTGAGGGGGTGCATGACGCGTTAGAAACGTCGTCAACAAGAACCAATCTGTTTTTATTTTTCATTTGGCTGAGTCCTGCAATTATCATCCTAATTCAAATTAGATTTTATATATTTATTTTATTTTATTTTATTTTATATTATGTATATTTTATTCTAACATCCTGCTTAGTTTTCAGGTGAGTGAATAAATCCTTAAGAATATTTTAACATGATAATCAATTCTTTATCCAATTCCAATTAATATTTTTTAACAAACTCATTTCTGAAATTTTAAATATTAATTCGATAGAATGATATGTATAATTAATAAAATAATAAATAAATGCTTTTTGATAAAATATATATCTAAAATTTATTGAAACCACATAATTAAAATTAATTTAGAAATGGCTGTCACAATAACTCTAGTGATTTAAAGACACAAATATATTACTAAGTTATAAATTCAGTTTGGCTTTGAATCCATAAATTACGTATAGACATATTTTATGTATCATACATTTCGATCTAATATCACGATATCACCAATAAAGATATTAAAATGATACCTATCATTTAAGTAAAAATCTCCCAAGGGTCCATTCAGATGATCTAGGTCAGTGTGTCAACCACTGTGCCGCGGCACTTTTATGTGCCGCGAAATTCTAAAAGTGTGCCGCCAAATTTTAGATATATAATTAT
>JAAAKE020021115.1:21435-50751 GCA_010014785.2 Anisolabis maritima | reverse complement strand
ATATATGTCTTATGCATCGTAGTAGTATATGCAGATTCGATCGTAGTAGTACATGCAGATTCGATGCATAAGACAATGAAATTGCAGATAGAGTTGTTGTATATACATATACTCGTATATGTCTTATGCATCGAATCTGCATATACTACTACGATCGAATCTGCATATACTACTACGATGCATAAGACATATACGAGTATATGTATATACAACAACTCTATCTGCAATTTCATTGTCTTATACATTGAATCTGCATATACTCTCTAATGACTGACGATGGCAATATATAATTAAAGCCAAAACGTCTCATATTTTGGGAGTTTTATTTCAATAGAGGCTAATTTACTGGCTGACTTCCTCTCTTTTCACATTTCTGATATTTTTTTATTTTCTCTAGGTATCGGCTGGCATTATCTTTAGTAAAATGGTCATAGACGCTTACTAGACAGGCTCTCCTTTAAAGATTTATTTATTTTTGTATATTGGAGGGAATTACTGACAATTGGTTATTGTGTTACATCAAAATATTTACATTAAACGGAATATTATTTCATTTGCTGAAGCCCTACCTTTTTAATAATTTTTTTTCAATCAATTCAAAATACATTTTTTTAAATTAGTTTCATCGTTATAAGATTTATAGTTTAGTCAGATGGACACCCATATATAATCCTATCACTTTCGGAATATATTATTTCAGTCCTCAAAAAATTAAAATTTCGATTTCGGAACTTTGAGCAGAATAAATATATTATTATTTTTATTATAAAGTAAAAGATAATAATTCAACTCAAAAAATTTTATATACACTTTCAAAAATCAAAGAATCTATTCATCCGTTCATTCACAGATTATTCGTAGAAACATTTGGTTGAATTCCCTCCATTTCGGACTAATCCTTATCCAAAGGTTATAACAGACTCATTCTATATATTTGTTTTATTTATAAAACGCTTATATTTTAAAACACTAAAATAAAATAGCACCGTACTGACAAACCCTCAAGCCAGATAAAATAATTTTTTCTGGATGCTCGCTCTTTGGCTGGTCACTTCTTTCTTTCTCTTGTCTCGCTTTTAGCGTTAACGAATAAAGGATCCCACGTTGTGCTCCTGGCCGGTTGGAATATGCCCCCGTCAAAAGCAGCCTGAAACCCCTGGCTATAAAACAAAGACGGGGCCAACAACAACAACCATAAATTCCTTGCTATCTCGAGAGATGCATCCAGAACAGAAAAAGAAACATTTTCTCTGAACAGTAAATTAACGAATCAGCAACATCCTGGAAACAGATTAGCCTTTTCCTTTAGAACACTTTTCCTCAAAATTGTAAAATTTCTATCTAAAATAGTTTATTTTTAGGTAAAGTAATTTTTTTTTTGGCAAATTTAAATATTAAATAGCTAGATTACTTGCATAAGAAGTTTAAAAAAAAAAAACATTTCGTATATTTTATAGAGAGAAAACTTGCCTAATTTTATAAAAACAAGATCCAATCCTATTGGGATTGAAGGAAGGGGTTGGTTCACCCCTGAGTCTCCCTCCCTGTCCTTTCCGAGAGAACTAAAGGATTTACAGTCCCTCTCTTTGGATCTGGCATTCACTATGTAGAAGGCCAAGTTTACAAGTTTTTTAATATATTATAGAATCTACATATTTATAAAACCAGGCTACCACGTAAGTGGGGGTTAATCATTTCATTTCCCCTCACTTGAAGGGGATAAAAAAGGCAATGTTTATACTTATATATTAAATCAATAGCAACTAAAATACATTTTAGAATTCATTTTTAATTAAGAAGAATAAAAGGAATTTATTTTCAATTTTTCCTTCTCTGAATTAAATATGCATTTTGATTGCTTTTATTAAAGCAATTTGTGATTATTGAATATTTTCCTTTTTATTAAACCATCATTGAAATAAAATCTTTTTATTTTGGTTAAAAAAATTTCTCCGTAGGTTTATTAAATTTTCTTACTTTAAAAATGAATAATTTTTTGCCAGATTATTTTGCGCTTAACAAGTCCCTTATTTTACAAGATAGAAATTTTTTTAAGATGGAATTTTAAATATTAAAAAATATTGAAATTTATTTTTAAATAAAAACTATTAGTTGGGTATTCAATTAGTTAGATTCTTAGGTAGTTCAGTTTTATTTTAGTATTTTTCTGGTTTTATAAATTAGTTGAAATTTTAATTGATATTTAAAATTTCCCAAAATATATTTTTATATTATTTATCTACAACAACATATATTTAAAAGATTCCGGCATCTGAAGCCATATAGTCTTTAAACGATTCATATATTTATTACTAAAGAGATTATCCAGGCATATTTATTTATATCATTTGGTATCCAATTGATTTAAATAAATTTTCATTGGAAAATCCCAGCCCGTTGACTTTTAAAAGGTTATCAACATGTCAATATCTTTAACTTCTCGGCCTCGACGGGGAGGGGGGGGGGGGGAAGGTATTCTTTAAAATGGTTGGAGATCAATGCGATGGATTCATCAGTCTACAGTTATTCTTATACATTTTTTTGAAAAAATGGATACTAGCAATTCTTGTCGTCTTTTTTTTATACTTGTAATTTATATATTAAAATTTAATTAATTAAACTTAGTAATTTTCAATAAAAAATCTTTTTTCACCTACATTATATTATTATTTGCTCTACGTTGTGAAAATTTTAGTCAAACGCTGGCAAAATTATTTAAGATTCATTAATTTAGAATTTAATTTCTAATCAAGGAGATTTAATTAAAGTGTATAAATTTCAAAAGTCCTTATCCAAAATCTTTAGAGCCTAATATTCTCCAGTTCAAGAGACATTTGACCTAAATTTTTAGTGAAATTTTCTCTAATTTGCTTATATTAAAATAATTAAAATTTTTCACATAAAGTTTTACTTTTAATTCTTATTGTATTTTAATTTCCTTTTAGTTCATGATTTAGAAAAAAAAATGAAATTATTTTATAATGCAAATTGAAATCACGTCAATGGTGACAAGCAAAGTTTAGGATTTTTTCTCTCCCTCAATGAAGAAAAAATCTATTTTTTAAATCAAGTAATACTGTTGGAAAAATACATTTATTTATTTATTTTTAACACCACCTTTATTATTCGGGATTTTAAATTGTTTACAATACTAACATATTAGCGTTTTCTATTCCCAACAAAGTTTGTATGTTAATAATTTTAAATATTCATCTATTTAAAATGCATCCTAAATTGCTTCATAACGTGACGTAATCTGTATATACTTTCAATTAATTCAGTTTTGAATTTCACAGATTACGCGTATAATGGCTGGAATTATCATCGAACGCAAATGTCCTGAATAAAATAAACAAGGGAATTCATTCTTATTTTCATAATTTACAAATTTTCCCTCTCATCGAACGTCAGGCTGTGCCACAATTTCCCACTCTCTTTTATACCCTTCCCATTCTGGCAAAATCAATAAGCCAATTACTCAAGGGCTCACATCTGGTGAGTATGTCGATGGCGAGAAGAGTTAAGACTGGCATTTCTTCTGCTACTCTATGCCAGTCCTATTCTTCCTTTTTCCTTCTCCTTCGCCAAAGCGTCCCAATAAATAAACAACAAAGAGAAGATACATTTATTTGAATAGGAAGAATTATTTCGATATTCAGTTGAGAAAACGATTTATAAAATATAATAAAAATTCAATGTGGAATGAAAAAATATAAATCATACTTGAAATAAGAAATAAAACTAAATAAATGAAATGGGAACATTCTGAGGAAGCTGCGGAAGTTCGCTCCCAATTCCTTCCTCTTTTCTTATTGATTTTACGTTGAATGTATTTCAAAAATTTATCAAATAAAAATGTTCCTGGATATTAAAGGAATAAAAACACAGATACCTTTATAAAATAAAAATATGCATTTAATATAAATATTAAATCCTTTTTTGTTTATTTAATACGAATAAAGTTTATATAAAATTTAATATTATTCTATTCATATTAGCATAAAATTTACATTTTTTTCTTTGTCTTTTCCGCATTAAACATATTTATTTAAATCCATTGGAAGCCAATGCCATTTAAATAAATTTCTTCTCTTAGGAAAGGAAGCGAACCTCTGTCTCTTAGATCATGAAGATATTTACCTCTGAGCTAAGGAACAGGGGCAACCTTACATTTATTTATATGCTTCTTCTCTCTGATTGGATTGGCTCCACTCAAAGACTTTTTTTATATAAAAGTTTGTGTTCCATTTGGGGAATTAGTAGATGCCTCCCTCCATCATATAAAAGTTGAAATGACCTTTATGCTTAGATGTAGTCACCCTGCTTTTGGACTTAGTGTGTCAAAAGAGTGGTGTAGCTAGGACATCAAAAGACATGAGACAAGCCCCATTCTCGGGTTATAACATAAAGAAGCACTAAAGGTCTTCGGGTTAAAATGCATATAACAGAGCTTGAGAGAAGTGGAGAGGGAGGATGTGCCGATCCCGCAGGCGAAAGAAGAAAAAGATAGATAAAGACAAATAAGAGAGTAAAGCCAACATTCGCTGACATAAACAAGGGGGAAGCAGAAGATATCTAGTCAGTTCGGTAACTTAGAGAATAAAGAAATCTCATTCGAATATTGCAGATTATTTATTGAACTAAAGAAAGAAAGGGAAACTAGGGGGAAATTAGTGATACCGATAAGGGCATATAGCATACTAGTATATAATCACGATGACAAGATTGGATTTTTCTGGCTTATCAGTCGACCAGCAATTGCACTCTCGGGATCGAATGTGGCTTTATTGGCTTTTTGCCAGCAGCTGGCAAGGTTTAAGCGTGTTTCCTCCAACGAGCAATTGCAATCGCCTAAGAAAAACAATATGGGAATATTTGATTTTTTTGTTAAAACAAAAATGAACAATCTACATATTCGACTTTTTAAGTAAATACATATTAATATAATTAATAATAATTAATAATGTTTTTAGTACTAATCAAAAACAAAGAAAAAATCTTGGCCTTCAAATCTCTGAGACTCCTTCAGTGAAATGAAAAAACAAAAAAACAAGTATATATACTATAAAAGAATTTTACATACATGGTATAAGTTTTGAATTAAGATTTTAGTTGAGATGAGTACATAAATTTTTTTAAGAACTCAAGCTTCTTTTTTTATTTATATATTACAATTTATTTGTATTTATTTGTAAAACACTCCATTTTTTTTAGATCTATATAATTATAAACTGGCTATTATATTTTTATTTAGAGGGTAGCCAGGAAGAGCATGGGCGGAATCAGCCACCTTTCGGGAAAATATTGTCATATATTTCGTTAAATATTTTACTGGGGTTAAAAAAATTTTTAATACAAACCTAGAAGGGATGAACCAGTACTTATACATTTTTCTACTTTCTACTAGTTGAAACAACATAAGTTTCTTATTTTGGGAAACCAATTACGAGGAATCTAAGTGTTAACTCAACTATCATTACCAAATTTGTTAGCAAAGAAATACTAAATCATTTAAAATGCCAAAATTTTAAAAATAATTATTATTATCTAAAATAAAAATATAAAATTGACTTTTAAAAATTTTAGTCATATCTCCGTTAATGGCGTTAAAATAGCTTCTTTCTTTTGCTCTATTTAATTTTTTGTTTTTAACTTAAATTTTTTACTATTTAACAAATTTTATTTAAATTAATTGATATTCAACTATTTTAAATAAAGTCAACTGTTATCTCAGAATTATCAAACAACAGCCCTGTCACTACTCCAGCAGAATGCTGCCTTTATTGGATATTCAAACCCCTTTGGACTAGTTGAATTATTAATAGATATTTAGTGATCTACAATACTTTATCTTTTTTTTAAGACTTCGTCCTCGTGGAGGCCATTCAGACTCCGACCTTATTTATATATATTAATTGGTAGCCAATATAATATAAATAAATTTTTGTCCCTCAGAATGGGAAGCGAACCACTGACCTTTGGTAAGTGAGGCGAAATCTCTACCTCTATGCTAAGGAATAGGGCTTTATTGTTTTTTTTTTTAATCTAGACATATAGACGATACAATGATCCAGGCATATTTATTTAAATTAAATAGTATCCAATTAATTTTTATCGGAATGTCTGGGATCCGAACCCATACCCCTATTTTTAAGGTTATCAATACTGACAATGTCAATATATTTAACCTCTCGTCTAAAGGGGGGGGGGAAGTAAGTTTCGGTTCGAGAAGGGTTTTATTCCCCTAATAGAGCTTTGGAGTCTACTCCAAACACTTCACTTTTCTCATTATTAATTCTTCTTAAATATTCTATGATATTTTTCGCATTTACATTCATTGATCTTTAAACGAATATATTTGCATTCTTTTCTCCATTATTCTTGTTGGCTTATTAGAAATCTTCCTTAAAATAAAAAGAAAAAGAACACAAAGTTAGATTTTGTTTTCTTTCCACAGAGAAGAAGAAATTACAAAATTCTCTTCTTATTCATTCATTCATTCATTCATTCGTTCATTTGCTGTATGAAGAATTCAAATTCTCATTCCCCGAATGAAATTAACCTGCTTTTATAATTGAATATTAATGTTTCATGTCTATTAAATGAGCAATTTGTTTATTTTTCGATACGGGCAAAGGTTATTAAATAAAATGCCCGTATTCATTTATTTGATATTAGTATTCATCTCATTCATGGCAGAATTGAATAGAGAGAGAGAGAGAGAGAGAGAGAGATCTTTGTAATAATCAGCTCGGGTAATTGAACTTTTTTTAAATAATACATTTTATTTTATTGTAGCCTACCTACTACGGTATTTATTATTTTCTTACAAGCAGAGATCAGAAGAAATAAACCAAAGTTGGTATAATTAAGCAAATGCCTATTTTTAATTTAGAGCCAAAAGTTTAATGTATTAAATCGAATTTTTAATATTGTTTTTATGGTTGTAGTTTTGCAAGGGTATGCAGGAGCAGAGACTGACAGCCAAAATTATTTTATTAATAAACAATAATTAAATAAGATAAAACAGGACTTTGAACGATCAGGAAATAAATAAAAGAACTTATTGTCAAATTATTTATTATCTATGTCGATGTTTCGGGGGCTAAACGCCACCCATCTTCAAGATAATTTCTTACCTCCAAACAATCGTCGTGCCGTCAATAATATATTGTTGAGTAATCTCACTAAACATAACTCTAATTGGCTTGCAGGCATGTGTAGTCAGCTAAATGGGAGGTGTTCTTATTTATCCGCCCCATTATTACTCAACAATATTTTATTGACGGCACGAATTGTTTGGAGGTAAGAAATTATCTTAAAGATAGGTGGCGTTTAGCCCCCGAAACGTCGACTTAGGTAAATAAAAAATTTGGGTCGATAACAAGTTCTTTTATTTCTTTATTTCATTTAGATATTTATTGAGCCAATCTTTCGGTCTTGAGAGAGGTCTAAGGGCCTATAAAAAGTCGGAAATTGAATGTGAATTTATTATAATATAAATAACAATACATACTAGCAATTATAAAATAAATGTTTGCCATCAGTCAAAATATATTAGTGATATTTAATTATTTAGTTATTTATTGACTGATTTTGGGAAATATGGAAATCCGAAAAAGATAAAAAAAAAAACTAATTTGTCAGTGACAGATTAACGAATAGACTAATAAGACAATAATAAGTGCCAAGAATTCTTAAAGAACCCGATGAAACCAAACATTTAAGGCTCGGGTCAGTTTTTGTCCCCAATCTAGAGCCCTGTAGATGCCTTCATTTGTCATAATCAAACACTCTTTTCTAATCTCTATGCATATTTACTATTTTTGACATACTAAAAATCCGAGCTCGGCTTGTATGTAATAATAAGTCAATTATAAAAATAAATTAAATCCTCTTTAAACAAGTTATATTCCTAAAAAAATGCTCTCTATAATGCAAATGGGATCACTAAAAAAAAGCGTTAAAAAATTGAATAGAAGAGAGGCTCAATATATGTGATTTAACAACAAAAAAAAAAAAAATATGAAAGCTTATTCATTTTTTTCAACAACGGACTTTCAATCAGATAATTCTATACCCATAGAATGATTCTATTTAATAAATTATATTATAATGATTAAATTAACCTCTTTTTTAAATCTATTATTATTTAATAAAATATCTCTTTATAAAAATGAAAATGTATCTAAAAAAAAAGATATAGATGCGAACAAATTTACAATATATAAACCGAAAAAAGAAAGAAAATTATATAACAACACAAATAAAATACAGTAAGATATATATTTTCATAAATGCCTTCTAAAACGGCGCTAAACTTAAATAAATAAATATTTCTGGCAAAGAGCGGATTATCTTCCTAAAATTTTGTACAATGAGTAATGCCAGCCAGTTGGCAAAACACATTCTACATTCTCTATCCAGAACTTTCGAGAGGTTTTTCCATTCTTCTAAATTTACATTTGACTGATCATCTGTTGCATGCTGTCGCGCGAAGTAACGAATAGGATAGAAAGAAAAGAGGTCAGTCTTAGAAAGGGTAACGTGAGATTTGTGAACACCTAAAGTGTTTTTGTCTTTTTGGTATTTTTTTTTAGATATTTACGGTAATTGGGAGAATGTGGAGAAAGTAGGGGGGGGGGGTGGGGATATAGGGGAGAAGCTCCTCCCCCCTCGCGTGACTACCTAAAGAAAAAACTCATGTTTTATTTCATTATCTTACATATATACTTTTATTTTCATTCCATCTCTCGGCCGATTTTATTCAAATGCGACGAGGGTAGTAGCTAGCTTAAATATAAACTTTGAGTCTCGAATGTTTTTTCATTTTTGAGACCCACACACAGATCATTTTGCAAGATCTATTTTTTTAGACTCAGGGGACCGTTGAAATCTCGACATCGATTTTTTTTGCGATCGCATTACTTTCTCATTGTATATTACATATATAGAAAGGGTAATATAATATCCCTAATGAGGGAAGCGAGTCTCTGAACATGAAGCAAGAGTTTTAACTCTCCTCTAAGAGACTGTTTTTCTTTATTTCGAATCAATTTTCATATTCGATATAATTTCCAGAGAGCTTTTAAAAATATAACCAATATTTCTCAAGTTCCTTTTGTTTATTTGAGAAGTTTTTGTCCCAACCCCCAATCCGGAATCCTCTCGCTTCAATTTTCATTTTGTATCAAGCACCTCTCAGGAGTCATGAGACTTCATTCATATATCGCTACCACTTGAAGAATTTTTTTTCTCTCATAGACTATTTTAAAAAAAGAATTGTAAAATAAAACCTCCAAAAAAGTGAAAAAAATTAGATGCCAAACGAAAAAAAATATTTGTTTATAATAAATTCATTAATTTATTAATATTCACATGGAGGTCTTTTTTTTTTTTTTTTTTTGAGACAAATACCAATTGATGTAAATAAATATGTCTGGATAATCTCTATCGTAATAATTATATAGATGTATCGTTTAAAAGTCCAAATGGCCCAAGATGGCGAAAAGACTTAAAAAAACATATTGTACATCGCCGTTCAAAATTTGATTAAAGAACAGAAGTGAATTCAATTTATAGAGTAGGAGATTTTTCTGAAATTTTAATTGAACTTCAAGATGGAGTGATGAAAGGAAATCTGAATAGCTCTTAAAAATTTAGAATTTCATCAAAAAGATCTTAGAATAATCTCACTTTAGCATGAGGTGAATAAATTCTTTCGCTTTTCCTGGAATCCTTCTCAACTCTCTAACCAATTTTGCAATTAATTGTTCCAGTTCATGTTATTAATTTATAAGTAGATTTAGTTACTTTATATCAGTAGGGAAGTCCTGAAGCAATTGTCCAAAAAATCCATTATCGAGTTGCCTAAGAAAAAACGAACTAATTTATGCATTCTATCGTACTTTCACTCGCGTAATTTTATAAAATTTTTTATTATTTTTGATTAATATTTATCGACTGGCAAGGATTTAATTATAACTATTTACTTTTTGAGACTTTTACAGATGGGCAGCAAATATTATAAGCCTTTTAAGTGACGGTTTGATGATTTTTGAACATAATAAACAAATTCGGTTGAAAGTTTTTTTGTCAAATTTGATATTTAAGCTTCAGACAAAATTTGTATAGATACTTCTTTAAGAAATGACAGCGTTAGTCATTAGACCAGAATGAAATGTTTAAAATTGAAGGACAGATTCAGCAGAAACGTTTCGAGACAATAAGATTTTATAGTTTAGGTATAAAAGAAAGAGCATAAATGAAAAAATAGCTAGCTGCTTTCTGCTCCTTCTTTTTTACCAAAACTACAAAGATCTACAGAGCTATCCACCTTACTTTAATTAAAAATTTTAATATCTTAGGGGACGCGACGTCGAAACGTCAACAAGATATAAAATTTTTTTATTTCACCTGACTGATCAGCGAGATTTGAAGATCAAAAAAAAATAAATAAATAATTTTTTATATTATATTCAAATTTAAAATAATTTTTCTTTTCCAAAGCTATGTAATTGAAATTTCAGATTGTGAATTCTGAAATTGAATTTCAAGATATTATTACTCATTCATTAGATATTTCCTCATAAACATTGATCAATTTTGGATATTATCTCTGAATGAAATTAGCATTGAATGGATATTATATCACATTCTGTACATAGATGAATGTTTTAGTAGAGTTCAGGCATTCATTTTGACCGGATTGTGTTTGTGTAAAATACATCTGCTCTTTTCTTTTGTTAAATGAAGGGAAGGGTTTTTTAACAAAAGCCATACAACAAAATGAATACATGTCCCAGTAAGACAAAACTAAAAACATTATTATAATGTTTATATTTAGTGTGTCAAAAGTCACTTCTCCTTTTCAGATACAGTCAACTTGCTTTTTTATATATCTGAGAAACTTTTGTCTCAAAACCTAAAGTTGTTGATTCAACACCTTTCAATTTTATATCAAACACATCTTTTTACTTTCTTTTACCTATATATATACCTAGTCTTTCTTCTTTGTTGCGTTTGTTCTCTCTCGTATTTCTTATAATATTTATTAGAGTGATACATTTTTCATAATTCTTGAAGCATATTAGGCAGACTACATGTTATATGCGATAAATGAACATATTCAGTATTATTTTTTTTCATATTCTCTGGGTTGCAAAAATTAATTTGTATCTGGTTACTAAAGGAATAAATCGAATAATAGCTTGGTCGTTTGGATTGGTTACCTTTTTTTTTTTTCAAGCCTTTTTCGGCAAATTTGGACTCCATCCTAATTTATTTATATTAAGTGGTAGCCAATATAATATAAATACATTTTTGTCGCTGATCTTTGGTGCATGAAACGAGACCTCTCCTCTTCGTCAAGGGTCAGGGTAACCTTCCAGTTTCCATACAACTAATTTCTGCAGCCCAAATTACTTTAATAGAATTGGGTAATTTTCTTTAGAAAATTATTCCTCTCCTTTGTTAATATCAAGATAAAGGGATAGAGGCTACCTTTAGAGGATAGATAAAATAGCGTCATTTAAACAAAGAAAGTAAATCATTTGCAATTAACCCCTGTCATTAAGTAATAAACCTTGACTCAACTCTCACACCTTGGATTGGACCTCATGCCCCAGCTGTGTGGGAGAGAAAAATATTTTCTAATAATAATATATTATGCTCAGTCCTTGGTGTAATGGCAAACAAGTCCGTCTAGAAATTGTAAAGTCCTTTTCTAAAAATGCAGGGGGCCTCCCCAAAGCCAAAAATTGAAAAAAATTTCAATAAAAAAATGAAAAAATAATAAGTTTAAATTCTAAATTTTACCTGTAAAAAAGAAAAGAAAAGAAAAACCACCCCTAAAGACCATAAAATATAATTGTATTTGCTTCCTTCCTTCCCCTCAAACAAGAATCTTAAAAACACTGGTAGCAAATTTTATATATTCCTCAGCAGATTTATCGTTTATTCCTATTTTCTTGAACTTTTTGTCTACCCAAAATCACACAAATTTTTTATTTATGTTTTGTGAATGTATTTTTGCTGGTGGATCAAGTGAACTTAAGACTTCCTTATTGAATCCAGGATCTCCAGCATTCGCTTCCTTTGCACCAACCCTCCGGTCACTTGACCACACCAGCAAAACTAAATAATTTTCTCACTTGAAAGAAAAATGTATTATCAAAATTTTATTTTTTATTCATTAAAAATTAAATGAATTTCACAGATTATGTTCCTTCTTTAATGGCTTTGTTTATATTCTGTTTCTTTATATTGTTAATCTCTTGAATATTATAAAATAAAAATAATTTTAATACTTTTAAGCTTTTCTACTTAAAAAAGTGCCATCAAAGGCTGCAGGTTTTAAGTTACATGTAAGGTGTATATTTGGTTGCCTATCTTTTGATAGCCAGAGATTAAAAGTTTTTCCGATTTCAGACTGAGTCACAATTTTCTTACTTCAACCTTCTATCTTTTCATAAAAAATTTTAATATTAAAGATCTTTGGTGGTTGCAACCAAATAGACTCCTAATAAGAAAAAAAATGCTTTTTTATGAGACAAGTCTTTCCTTTCTTTTGGATAAAAAAAAAACAAAAATAATTTGAAAGATATCTCTAAGTGGGATGCAGAGAGCTATAAGTCTGATTAAAAGAAAGTCTAGAGAAAAAGCATTTTTTTTTTTTGCCTTTAACGGCTAGAGATATTTATTGGGAATTTACGAGGGCTGAGGCCGTTTTGGGGGCGTGGGCCCAAGAGAGGGTGACCATATGACCGTACTGTGTGTTGCAGGAGTCACGTGCTACACGTGCGTCAACGTGTCCGACAACGTGGTGTGCAACCAGTTCGCGATTGACCGGCCGTGTCCTCAGGGTAAGGGTCAGAGCACATAACCTAAACCCCAAGGCCGAAAACACCCTTGATTGAGCCACCAACACCAGCAGGCCCCCGACAAACACCACCTGCAAAGTTCCTTTTAGATGGATTCGTACTATCGGAAATCCTAACGAAAATAACCTCCAAAATTCTTTCTCTCTCTAACTTAATTCAATACGTCTTATATCCCCTTCCCTCCCGTCTTTTATATAAATAATATTTTATATAAATAATATTTTTATTTCACTTTAAAAACTAAGTAATTTTATTTATTTATTTTTTTTTTTTGCTGAATGTAGAATAAATTTTATTTCGCTTATTTTTTAAATAAATTTAAACTTAATGAGATATACTATAATTTATAAAAAATCAAATTACAGCATTTCAGCTAGAATATAATCTTATACAAATAATAATAATTGGACACAAATAAGTATTGATTTATTCGATGTAGAAGACGAAGAAAAAGATGGTGCAGCCAGAAAAAAAATAAAACAATTATTTTTTAACAAATAATTTTTTGTGAGTGTTTATTTTGCTGGTGGATCAAGTAACCCCTGGTCCCCGGGAACTCCTTTGTAATAGACCACCAGTCGCTCGACTAGACCAGCAAAAAACTCGCACCTCAGTGAATATACAGATCTGTAAAATATTCAAACAACCGCAACCCTTTGAAAGGTTTTCTACTGATTACAATTGGGCTTTAGAGCTGGCCCAAATGTCGGCTGATAAATTAAAATTTTTTGTTTAAAGATTTTTCCCTTATGGACTAACTTTTACATTAGATCTGTATATACTGGGATATGAGTTTACTGGTGTGATCGTGCGTCCGGCGGTCTGGTGCAAAAGAAACACATCAATGCCCCGGAGAGGCTGGAGTCACGGGTTCGACTCCTGGGTGCCAGATGTGGCTTGATCCCCCAGTAAAATATAAACTCACTATGATTATTTTATTAAAAATAACTATTTGGCTTCAAACTTTCCGCATCAAAACATACATTTAATGGTTTATATCTAAATCATATGAATCGCAAAACCTTTGTCCGTTTTCCAAAGTGAGAGTTTCGGACCGATTTTAGTGAGTCGTGAAAAGTTTTTTTTTAATGTGAAAATATGCATCACGGAAATTTGGAAAATTGGAAGTGATGCTTATGAGAGAAGTTAAGTAATTATCTAGACCCCTGATCCATATTAAATTTATTTATTTTTTAAAATTTCATATATTATGAACTTTTACTTTTTACTGGTTTTGTTTTAAAATATTTTATTTTTCTGTTTTGTATGAAATGGTTTGGGAGCCAATCATAAAATAAAAAATAAACCTTCTCCATTCATTATTGACAGACAATATATTCTTGAATAAAAATCTCAGTAATAAAAAGCTGTAAATTTAAGGCATTGCGGTTTTATTTAAATAATCCGTATTTATACAAAATTTATAGTTGAAATTTTTTAGAATATCACGGAATTATATGGGTGTAAAAAATCCAGTTGAAAAAAATGCCAATCAAAAATTTGTTTCAGCCCCTCGAAAAAAATTGTAACATGACCGAAAATCTTAACTAAGAAACAAAAATATATGAAATAAAATTAAAAAAATCTCATTTTTTAATATACAATGCTAAAGAATGATAAATAATTAACTAAAAATTTTAAATTATTAGTTATGAAGAAAAAAGATTGATTTTGTTAAATGAGGGATCTCTTCTTTTATTTGTTTCAGCCAAGATCTATTTTGGTTTTATTCCTCTAGAAAAAGACATAAATATCTTTGATGTCACCCATATATGAGAAGATATAGTCACAAAATAGATGTCCTCATAAACCGATTTTATGTAAATATACAGATGTTGGAAGACCAATTTATAAGGACATTTCTAAAATGCAAAATATAAATAGCTCATTGATAGCTTATTTATAATTCCCATCATCTAAATCAATAGCGCAGTGGTGGAGAATCTAAAGAATTTAGATTTAGAAATTTACTAATATTTATAATATAGTAATATTATTTAATCTTTATTCTTCTTCATTTCCCTTATTACTCGCATTACAATACATGAAATTTAAGAACCCTAAAAAAAGATTAGAAAAATATGCTAATATAAAGTATAAAAGAGTTAACTTGTGATTGTCAATCCATAAACTCATCTGCCATTTATTGTTCTCTAAAATCGGATATTAATCTTATTAATCTCTGTCAATATTCAATTGAAATTGAAATAAAAAAAACTATTACAATGAAATTTTTCATTTATTTTATGGGAGTGCAAAACTATTAAATGCATTCATATCAGGTACTGTACGTACCACATATATCATTAGAATGATTAAATGGCGCTAGTTAGGCGGAACATGTGATACGAATAGGAAAAGGATCATTTCAACCTGGAGAGCGTAACAGGAAAGACATATGAGACCTGGGAAGCGAGAAGAATAGTGCCATATGGAAATTATTTTAAAAAACTTTAAATACTCTGAATCAGCCTTTACCTAATATTTTAGAGAAAAATCATTAATATATTCTGAACTTTTATAGTATAGTATAGTATTCAAACTGTATTTCGTTTCCACGAATTGTTGTTTATATTATATTATTATATCTTGAGTAATATTATTTATAATGTTTTAATTTAAGAAAAAATGAAATAAATAACAAGAAAATATCATTAAATTAACCATAATTTGGTTTTTTTTTTCAAGAAAGGGCTCTTTTTTTGAAGGGAGGAGAGATCTTAAGTAAACATCACATCCACATCTAAGCAACATAAGAAAATGCAATTAAATATTTTAATAATCAAAAAGGTTCCGTGAATTGACAAAGTTGGAATATTGGCGTTTTATATTATTAAATTAATTATTTAAAAAGTTTTTTAATTTATTGACCAATACCATATACGGGGTAAGAATAAGTCTTGCTTCGCTTCCGGTTCTGAGCAATAAAATTTATTGGACAATTAATTTAAATAAAATTGGATTGATTCTAAGTCTTAAATAAAAAATCGGTTTATGTAGGGTGCCCTGGGCAATTTATTTATTTTATTTTCCATTGACTGAAATTGATTCACTTTATATAAAATATTTATTATTTTATTAGCACTTACTAAGATTTCATCTCCCATTTCATTTAGAACTTATTGATCCCTTAGTTTGAATTATTCCTGTTTTCTTCTCTCTCTAGGTCATCCAAGTTTGCATTCTGTTCATAGATGAGATTTTTTAATCTAAATAAAAATAAAAATAAAATATTAATAATAATAATAATTAATAAATGGAAATATTATTGATTTGTTTTTTTTTTATTTGTAATAAACTCTGGACCAGAAGAAGAGGCTTCATATTCCAAAGGTCACTGGTTCACTTTGCCAACTAATAAAATTTACTTAAATTTATTGGCTATGAATTAATTTAAATAAATAAAGTCGGAATCGAAATGGTCTCTGATCCTTGAAAAAGACAAAAAAATTATCTAATAATTAATTGAATTGAATAAAATGATTATTTATAATAAAGGCTTATTATTTATAATAAAGGTATCTTGTGTGTGCGAAGTTGTTGAAAGTAAGATTTTGCAAAAAAAAGATTACAAGAAAAATTATATTTAATATAACTCTTATTAATTTAATTGGCAGACTTGTTGAGACCATTTATCAGTTTCGGTTATATATAACTAACTTCAGAGCCTAAAAATTAATTAAATATATTCCTTAAATTATGTTGTCAAATATACATTATTATTATTATTTTTTAAAATAAATTCTGTAGGATTTGGATTGCAATCAATAAGGAGAATTGATAATTTCGCAAAGCCGCATTTAAGAGAATATATTAGCAAAATATTCCTCCTCAATATACAGACATGGGCTGAGAAGGGTCCTCCTAAATTATGCCAGTTGGTAAAGAATTAGATGTTAGGGCTTTTTCTTTGCCTAATCCATATATAAACTTGGTTGACTTATAGAGAGAAGCAAACGAATAGTTCAAACTAAGGGATCAATAAGGTCTAAATTAAACGGAAGATTAAATCTTATTAAATACAAATAAAAGTATAAATTTCATTTCATTTGCACCGACTAGACTTACCTATTTACCTGAGATGCTTACATGTATCGAGACATACGAGTACACCTCAAGCCCAGACGACCTCTGGCCGTGACCATCTATTGGCATCCCGTGAAGTTACTTTATGTTTTATATCTAACTCCTCGTGTATTTATTTCTAGCTAATTAACAACTCCTAAATCTAATTCCACCAGGCCCCTTCTTTTCAATGCTAGAGATGCCCTAGTTTGAAGAGGGACTCTCTTAGCACTGTCGTGAAGCCTACACCTTGAGAAGGGTACATCATATCATGAAGAGGGAATCCCATGTTCAATAGGTCGGGGTTTCGCAGCAACGTCCTCCTCGTAGATTGCCTGAAGGCTCTATTGTGGTAGGATCCAATGTTCCAATCCAGAGTATACTAGCGGATTTGTTTACATCAAATATTTTTATTTAATCAAAAAACCCCATGTCCGGGATGCGAAATCCGATCTCCTGTGAACGGCGACACCCCACCGACTCTTCGACGGAGCTCTTTATTAAATGATAAATATTTTATGTATAGTGAATCAATTTCAATCAATGACAAATAAAATAAATACATAAAGGGATTGTTTTATTTATTTTGTAGGACATCCATTCATATTTATTTAAATTAATTGGTAGCCAATATAATTTAAATAAATTTTATCTCTCAGGGGAAACGAACCATTAACCCTTAGGAGCAAGGGTGGCTTCCGAGTTTCAAAAAAAAACTTTTTTTTATTTATTCCTTGAATGATGTGTTTCATATGACAGTAAAATAAAGCACTTTTCCTTTCTTCTTTAACGAAAGAAGTTTGAACTTAATCTTCTGCCTCTCAAGAATTATTGGAATTTGAATTGAAGATTTAAGATTTTTTTTTTTTTATTAAAATATTTCAAATAAACTTTGATGATTATGAGAGCTTAAAAAAATCCCGTGGAAAATCTAATTTCATTTTATTTCTTAAATTAGATTAATTCTTAAACGCAAGTAGGACGATTTCTTTCTTCAATCAAATCATATAACTCAATTTTATTTGTAAACTTAGTCAATTTTGGAGGAGGAATTTTAATTAACTTAATTTGTTTAATTGGCGAGTAAATGAAATTTTCAAATTGATTTCCACAAAATTTTCTGCTACTTCTGAAAAAATTAACTTTATTAAATGGGACATTCCTTTTTTTTTTAGGGTTTAATTAGAATTTTTTAATTTATAGCTAATATTGGAAATTTTAGAAAAAAAAATATCTTTTACTAATATACAATTAATCTTTCTTATAATTATATCATATAATATCATTAGCAGAGAGAGTTAGCTATATCATCCCTGATACTTTTTCACATTTCCCTAACACCTGCGGTGCACATGGCCCATTAGTCCATTAATTTATCCCTTATGATATTGGAATTATATCGCGCTGGAGCCATATGTCTACTTAAAGAGAATGGAGCTTTCCGAGCAGATTCCAACATTTATTCGTTTGGCTAGAAATTGGAAAGAATTTATTAGCTTGATATTATTAATATTATAGGGCCTATAATATACGTTATTTCCTTTTTTTTTTTTGTAACAAAAGAAAAAAACATTTATACGTTGTTTTTTTTTTTAATATAAATCTTTAAAAAAATCGGCGGATTTAGCTGGCTCGAAGGTCTCTTGGCTGAGAAATAATTGGAAAATTATCGACGGGCCGAAATAAGAAGAACTTTGGCTATAGGACCTGCGGGCTCTCTACTTTAATTAAAAGCTGTCGGCAGCTTATCTGTTCTTGACAGCGAAATGGCAACGCTACATCAAATCCGCCCTTTATAAAAGTAAAAAAATATTTTAAACTAGAAATAGAAATATAAGCTATTTATTATATTTATTAATATTTTTATTTATTATAAACATAAAGATGCATATTACTATATCGAATATCTAGTGATTTCATTCAAAATAAAATATTTTGGTTTCTGATATTTTTGACAGGTTTTTTTCAGTTTTTTTTTTTTTTTTTTATTATGATAAAATCGGAACGCCTATTAATCCAGATTAACATTTTAATCCCGTAATATCGAGGGAGGAGGGGGGAGGGTTTAAATTTAAACGCGATTAGGTTGTCAAAAAAAGAGGAGAAAATCCGAATTAAAAAAGGTTAAGTATAAATCGACCGCAGTAGATTCAATCATTAATGAAATTAGTAAAAATCTTGTGAATTAGTCATTGATATAGAGAGTAAGAGAAGAATTTAAGAGCAACTTTAAAATAGCAGCATAACAATAACAATAAGATATTTCATACCAATAGGTTATGAACACAATCAGAAAGGTCACATATGGTGGATTCCAACCACGAGTTTCCCTTGCTAAGACTTGTATATTTTATTTCACCTATAAACCAGTCTTTTTCTATTCCTCTTCATTAATCGACAGACTAATTGGGTTGGTTATTCTTTCGTTTAGATCCAAAATTTTTTATTCAAATTTCTACAATGGAATGGAGAGAGGAAGTTCTTCAAGGGAAGCTCTGACTTGACAATGATAATGGTACTTAGAACTAGAATAACTTATTGTAATATTTGTATATTTTTCATAGGTTTTTCGGGATCTAAAGCCTTGGAGACTCCGTCCAAATTTATTTAAATTAATTTGTTGCCAATATATTAATAATTTAAATAAATTTTATCTCTCAGGTCCAGAGGCGAATCACTGACCTTTGATCACGAAGCATGAACTTTACCTCTGCTCCAAGAGACTGAGGCTTATATATATATTATATAGTACAAAAATACTCTGTCCCTTGAAGCAGAAGTAGATGTCTCACTTCACATACCAAGGGCAAGTTGTTTCATGAGCGATAAAGTTTTATTTAAATTCTATTGGCTACTGATTAATTTCATTTGGACGGGATCTAAATGGCCTTAAAAAAAAAATAAAAAATAATTCTATAAAGGTTATTAAAATATTTAAAAAAAACATTACATATTCTTTCCTAATTAATGTAGCTATCTACAGCTAGTGTGTTTCTCTTTTATCCATTAAAGTACAGAGAAAGTGTTTAAAATATTTTGCTCAAAGAGAAAATCTCATATTGCCCATATGAAAAAATGAATTCCTTAATGTCTTTTCCCAAAGAATAAATTTATTGATAAAGTTCAGTAAATAGTCAAAGTTTTAAAGTGACCTTATTTATTTTATCATTTAAAATTAAAAAGTTAAAAATTAACTTTCTTCATTATCACTAGCGTAACCATTAAGCTGGGAGAATTATTTTTGGGTCCCTGAAAAATAAATAACAAGATAAATAAAATAAATATTAGCTCATACATCAAACGAGGTCGCTCTTGCCTAGGGGCCCCGCTCAACGAAGCCTCTTGGCCCTAATGTCGTGTCACTCAATTATTCTTTTAACTTAATCTTGTATATTTTTATATAATAGACAGATAATTTTTCTTGAGAATGGGATTTTTAGCTGTGTTTATATTAAAAGATATTTTGTAGCTATTATATTTTAAATTAAAAATTTAACGAAAGGAAAAAAATATTTTTAATCCTTTTGACATGGATGAATGATTTAAAAGAAAAGCACTCTGACTAGAAATCCTTCCATTAAAAAACATTTTATAAATACCGCATTTGTACTTAATTTTATATTCCAGGAAAAGTCTTTCTTTTTTTATGAAAGTATTTACATGGGATTTATCAACTTTAAAGCTGATTAACACAATTAAGAAAAATAAATATTGTTGAGAAATATAATTGGCTAAAAAATTGAAAGTTAAAACCAAAAGTTTGAATACCATGGCGTGCAGAAATGAGTATGTGTTTGGCTGCTGGAACATAGGAAAACCAAATATTGAACTTGCTAATTAATTTGTTAATTAATTGCTTTAGAAAAGGATACGCATGCGCAGTTGTTAAATCTTGCTATAAATTAACAAGAGAGCATTCTTCCTCCATTCTGGAGCAATTAATCAAAAAATAGGAATCATTTCGGATGCTTACCTTCCAGAAATCCACCTCTCCAGCTTATGGTATTATTATAATTTTGAAATTACAGAACAATTTAAAATTCAAATGACTGTATATGAGCCATTTCGTTTCTAAAGTTCTGTCAAGAAGGAGGCTCACAGATTTCTCAAACTTACTGAGAATTTATTTTAATTTGGTTTGGCTATTTTGCATTGGGTCATAATAAAAGGTTTATTTTGATTATTTTGTAATATTTTGAATTTATATTTTATTTTTACCGTAGCCGAGAGGTTAAAGATATTTATATTGTTAATATTGATATATCGTTTAATGTCTATATGACCTTAGATGCCCAAAAGACAAAAAAAAACTACGACTAATAAATTTTATCCAATTTTAAGGGGCTTTTTATTTGGCTGCCTGCGCCTATTCCCTCTTCATCGCTGAAGCCATTAATATTCAAACACAACGTCGCCTGAAAATTATTTTTTTTTAATAAAAGGCTCTCTTGAAAATTTATGGAATTTTATAATTTATGTTTTTAAAAAGTTCAAATCCGTTTCTCATGACAGATTTTTATTTTTTGGAACGAGATCTAAATCTAGGGGAGAGTTGTTAAAGTGTGTTTGAGAGAGAGAGAGAGAGACTAAGTAGATGCTGTAGAGAGAGAGAGAGAGGGGGCTGGGGGGGTGACACCTGAAATGATTAAATATTTAAGTGGCGCTGGCAAAGTGTGGGCATTCGATTTAACCATGATAGATGGTCACAAGGGCGTGCATTTAGTATTCTGCTATCTGTCGAGCTGTCTCTGAAAGCGAATGGGGGCCACCAGGGACCCCACATGGTCCAGGGTTTCCTGCTTACAGCTTACACTAGATGGAGAGGTTTTACAGCTTCAGCTCCCCCCTCGCCAAAGCTCAGTCTGCTTGACTTTATAAAAAAATTCCTGCTTTTCACCCTGTCAACGGCATGTCTAATTTAAAATAAAACTCGATGCGAATATTTTTGTTTCTCGGATAATCTTAATATAAAAAAATCTATTTGTTCTGTTGTTTCGTTATTTGGTTTAAAAATAGTCGGTTTATTCAATTTAATAAAACTAGGTGTCTTAATATAATATAATATATAATAGTAATATATAATTATCTACTATATGAAATTCAACTTAATAAAAGTTAAATCATTTTTATTCATTTATCACTTTTATTCTCATCATATACCCTGTATCTAGTTTTATAGTCTGTTGACGTAAAAATTATAGTTCATTAGACCGTTTTAACCCTCCTTATAAAGCCTCGTTTAATGCGATTTTTGGTTTAATCTTCCTTTATTCTTATTATCTTGGCTCTCAGCCTAAGATAGACAAAACAAAATATTTTAAAATATAAATATATACATGTAGACTAATAATAAATGTCAAGTATATAATAGAATTATTTTATTTTATTTTTTTAAATTTCATTACTTGACTATGATTCTTCCAAATTTTATGCTTTTATTATTTGACATTTGTTTTTATTTAAGCATTTATAATTGGGATAAAACATTCTTTGTTTTTTTAATGTCTCTTCTCTTTGTGAAAAGTCTTTATAATGAAAAATTTTTGTGGACCTAAAAAATTTCAACATTATTATCTTTCTTTTCGTCCTTTTTGACATCTGAGATATTTAATTACTATTAATTTTGTTAGAAACAATAATCACACAAAGAAAACCCATGGGTGGAATAAATTTGATGAAGGATATCATTTGGCGTCTCGATTCAATGAGTGAAGGAACGTATATGACGTCAGGTTAATTAAATAAACTGTAAATATATAGAAAATCGATTAAATATAACATAATCAGACCTTACGTTAGTGTGAAATATTTTAATATAAATTCAATTTAAACGTTAACATGGTTTCTTTCTTTTGTTATAAAATTATGTCGTTAATAACAAAAGAAATTCAACATTTCAACCGAATTTAAATTCAGATATTTCCTACCAACGGAAGGCTTGATAAATAACGAAATTTATTTATTTAACCTGACGCCATCCATTTAGCTTCATTCACTTGGGTGAAACTTTGAAGCTCATCGCCCTTTTTAAGATTTGCATCCAAATTTATCCTCTTTTTTAAGGTATAATCATGCCATACATTTTTTATAAATTAATATAACTAAAAATATTTAAAATGTAAAGTCATCTATAAGATATAAAGAGAATTCGGATTTTCTTTCATTAATAAATGAAATGTTTGATGCATTCACTCACTCCTTGTTTCCATTTCATTAATTCCATTCAAAAATTAATGAACTTGTTTTGATTTAATTAGTAAAAGAGAGATTTGAATATTTTTCTCTTTGGACTGTACATTAATATATTAATAATTTAGAGGCTATTTTATTTCGGGTAGATGAGCCTTTAGAATGGTAACGCTTAATCGTTTTCAGTTACTTACTTACGCTTACTCAGATTACTATTTAGAGAAGTTGAATTTAGGCACAAAACATTTTCTTGCTTTTCCAGAATATTAAACCCATCTTCATTCATATATCACTAGAAAGATAAACAAAAATAATTTTCTTTTGTGGTTTACCTTGAATACATTCGTTCCTTTTTGATTGCAAGAGGTTAGGCAACCCAAATGACCAACTCGCTTCTCAATTACTTTCGTTTTCCTCCAAAAAAAACTGTATTATTGTTTTTGCACGGGTTTTGACATGTTTTTAATTTCTGGTATAATGAATATAGGGAAAGAATCATGCTGACTTTTGGACCTGAAAATACCATTTTTCGAATTATAACTATGTGTTTGTGTTCTTTAACACGATAACTCGAACACACTTTAATGTAGATCAACCAAATTTTATATACGTGTTTTATAGCATATCAACACCTATAAAAAATTTTACTGGCTCACGGAGAAAAAAATTTAAATAAATCTGGTCATAAAAAATAAAGTTTGGGAAATACTGCTCTAGAGCAATTAATCAAAAAATCCATTTATTTTTAATATGGACTTTGTTGAGGGAATTTGAATTGAATTATCAGAGCAGAAAAATTTTTTATTTGGCTGACGATGCATATTACACCGTTTCGTCATTTAACATCCCCAGAGCCAAACGTTTGCTGCAATAATTCTGAAATAAATTTGTTTAATGATGTATATAATTACACTACAATTTTTGATTATGATAATTTCAAACTACGCAACTATATAACAATTATATCTCGTCAAATAAATCAAAATTTTTTCTACTCGGATCTTCATCTTTGAGAATAGGCAATTATACCAAGACCAAAAATCTATCTATCTTCCAGAAGAATTGGAAACTGCACTCACTTAGTCTAGAATGAAGTATATTATGTGTAGTAAACCAACTCTAACTTTTGTTTCGTCTAGGTAATTAAAGCCAAAATCGTCAAATTTCTTAATGTTTTACATATTATGAAATTGACAAACTAAAAGGTAGTGTTTCTTTATTTATTTTTGATACGCAAAGTATATGAAAAAAAAATCCATTAATACCATAAGTATGTCATTTGTATTGCCTCTCTTCCAGCAATCGAACGCGAATTAATTTATGCAATTACATTATCTTTATATAATTACATTACAATTTTTGGTATTAAACAATTCGATACACATAATTATAATTTTGGAATTAAGCCGTTATTAATATATTTATAATATTTTCTATTTAACTCTAGTATATTTATATAAAATAGAACATTTCATTTTGTGATTCTCTTCAGATAAAATTCATAGAGCTCGAAATTTGCAGATTATTTTGTTTAAATGTTTATTATTAATCTAAATTAATTGCTAGCCAATATAAAATTTAAATAAATGTTATCGCTCAAAAAGAGAAACGAAACACTGACCCTTGGAACAAGATGCAGAACTTCTATCTCTGCTCCAAGGGTTGTCATGCAGATAACTTCATTTTGCAAATCTATGATACTTTATCAATTGAATCTGAATTTTATCTGAAGAAGGCCACATAATAAGTTTTTGAAACGAAGTATTTTATGAGAATAAAATAATATCTTTAATTATTAATATTTATTTTTTGTCATACCGGTAGATTGAGCTTATTTGCTCTATTCAATTTAAAATTGCTTTAGTATTGGAGAGTGGAGTGAGGGCTAACAGTTCACTGGCCAATCAGAGCACTAATGTAATCAGATTTTCACAAAAAATGCCAACACTGTTCGACTGCAGTCGACTGCCCCCCCCCCTCCCCCCTCTCTATCTGGACTCCATTACAAATGAAATTTTAAATAGAATATAAACAAGATATAATCCAGAATTGGTAATCGGCGGAGGGAAAAATTGTCCATCGCAGTTATTAACAGTATTTTTTTTAAATTGAAAATATATATTTGGTTAGAAAATCCAATAAAGCTTTTATATATTTGATACATAAAAAATCCAGAATAACAAATGTTTTTTTTCTCGATTGATCTCAATATGATATTTTATTCTACTGTATTTATGTATAAAAATAACTTGCTAACAAGGCCTGTCAACGCCCATTCGGAATATTTTTTCGATTGAGAAAAGCTTAACATAAATAAACTTTTTTTTATATTTAAAAATTAAATAAAAAAAAAGGAAACTGTTGCAGCGAATTGAATTTTTCCAAAGTGATTATATATTACATGCCTATCCACAAAATACTTAAAAACGACTCAAGAGTTTTTGACATCAATAAATATTCTATATTTAAAATCTCATTAAATCTCGCGGAAAAAATTACTGAATAAATGTCATCTAAGAAGATAAAATATTACATTTTGTCAGTAACTCAGAGAGACTAAAGAAAGCCTCATTCCTCAGAAGGAATAAAATCCATTTCTTTTGCATTTAATTTGGACTTTTAAATTTTCAAAATTTAAATACTTATTATCAGGACATTTTTGGAATCTAAGGAATCTTAACCCTTAAAAAAACACCTAAAATAATTCCTTACAAAATATTTCCTCAACCAAGAGTATCACAGCGAACTTTCCCCCAGAAATAAAGAGAGATTAAACTGCCAGCTAGATCCTTTAGAGAGAGAGAGAATTGACTCTTATCACCATTTCTTTGCAGCATCTGGTCTCTCAAGTATTCTGAAAACTCGAGAATTCCAAAGAGAGAGAGCAATATACTCTACTGGGTCATTTTGGAACTAAATTTTTATTTTATATTTAGCAACAGAATCATAATTCCGATTCATTAGAACACATTTTAATTTTACTACGAAAATTTCTTTTCCTGGGCGGAATATTGAAAATTTTGAAATCTGCTTAAACAAATACTTAGAATTTCTGTTGTCTATTGAGTTGTTAAATATCTCATTTGTTCAGGGAAATCTCTTAGATAATGAGTGAAATGTAACTCTCATGGGATTTTACTGGGTAGGGTTGTAACGAATTTTCAAATGGCTTATATCACGTTAACTCAAGAACCAACTAGACTGATCATTTTCATTGATCTCATCTAAAACAAAACTACAGATACAATTAATTTAGATTAGGGGTCGGCAATTTCTATATATACTAAGCATCGGAATATGTCGAGAATAGATGATGACTAGAGCCTGTGAAAAGCCTTAATGAGTTATTACAATAATAATCCAATAGTAGCCGAATGGACCTTTACAATTAAATATAAATTAATAAATGAATTTGCCTCCAACAATTTTATATTACAAAATTTGTATTGGCCTTCGGGCTATAGCCACTTACAATTTTACCAGAAGCGTTCATTAAATATCGTTTCATAAAAGGGAAAAGTTTTAATTATATTACTTTTTTCCGATTTCTAATTAAACATCTTTCTGAATATCCTCGTACATAAAATTTATGTAATTAATATTTCAAGGCAATTTACAAAAATATTAATACCTATTAACCTCTTTTCAATGGGGAAAAAACCTTTTAGTTAAAAATAGATGAATTCATACTCAGCTATTATCGTAATCGAGTAATTGCAAATAACAATAACAGGTCTTGATAATTGGTCTCAAAGGCTTATTCCTATGTTATAGTATAGTAACAGTTATAATAGTTCCTCAAGGAATCTTGGAGCTCTTCTTGGCAGACTTGCTATTCTACTAATTGTCCCAATTAATTTTAATTCAATAAAGTGAAAATGTTCTTCGAAAGAGTCCATTATGAGATTTATGAGATTTCCCAAATGGAGTAAAGAGCTAATAAAAAAAAAAAAGAGTAACAATAAAATAAATAAATATTTTTCTTAAAAGGCGACTCAAAGTTATTTACTTATCAATCAGAACGATAATAAACTATTTAATGTATCAATCAATTCTTTTTATTTTTATTAACTGAGTCTGAACCAATCTTCTTTATTTGTTTAAATAAATATACTTCACAATCTTTAAATTAAACAAGTCATGTTCTAAATTGTATTACGTTTAATGGCAAGAAAGAAACCTTTTACGTCATGAAAAAAGTAATCTAAAAGAAATATTCTATTTTTAAAGGAAATCAAATTTTATTTTACTTAGAAAACTCGAAAGTGAGAGATGATAGAGAAATTGAATGATTTTAAAATTTTATAATTAAAATAACTTTTTTTTGCTAAAAAAAATTATTGAATAAAACATTTTAAGTCTCCTTTACTTAAAATATTCGAAAATATACTCTATACCTCTCTGACGACGATTTCGATAAATTTTTATAAAAGAAAAACTTTAATTTTAATTTAATCATTTAAAAAAAATTTTTTCTTTTCTCATTTACACATCAAAAAAAATATTAATTTTTAGAAAAATGTTTGCCTAGATTCTATTAATATATATATATATATAAAAAAAAAAAAGAAAGAAAATTATTGACTAAATAATTCTCTTGGAAACATTTAGCCAAGTCAAATAGTTATCTATGTAATGGACTCCCCTGATAGATGGTTTGGCATAATTAGAGTCGCTGTACAACTCTAGACCAACTATGTTAGTCCTTTGATAAATTCCAGAACCAAGAGAATCGTTTGCTATGTATTCTACGTATATAAACGTAAAATATCAAAAGGCTTAAGTTCCACAAAAATAAAAGACTAATAGAATTTTAACATGTTATTGAGACCTAGCTCAATCAATTTCTCGCATCCGAATTAGTAAATAACCAAACTTCATCAAAATCGTTAGAAGAAAATGTACATACATAGATAGATATATTCAAAATTAACTCGTTTAATAATAGTAGAGAGATAATCTCATTTTTTTTTTAATTTTATTATATATAAAAACTGAAGAACAAATATGAGTAAACTTCTTCAGCCATTTGATTAGGGGTGAAAATCTCAGAGGGACCTGAATATCTTGACACTAAGTTTTTACAGAGATTAAAGAGTTTTTTATTTTTAACTTTAAAAAAAAAAAACATGAAAAAATGTTTTTTCTGTTTAATAATTTTAAACATTTTTTTTTTATTATGAATTGCAAATTAGATAATAAATTATAAAAAAAAAAGTAAAAATGAATTTATCCTAATATAAAAAAAAACTAAATAGGTGATGTTTTCTTCTTTTTTATACAAAAATATTCCGAACATAAAGACACATACCTAACACTAGTCGAGAGGATGAGGGAGTAAATTCTCAGATTCCAGTGCTTATCGGAAAATGCTTTGAGCTCCAGAGGGAGGGATTACCTCTCATTTATGTTATATGCTGATAAGATGGCTTTCAATTGGTTAGTGGAAATTTGGTTTCATGTTTGCTACTATAGTGAGCAAGAATCCACAGATGTATTTAATCTCAGGCATGCATGTATCATGGATTTAAAGAAAAACATTTATTAAATTTTTCAAAAGCCCCTATACTTTAGACCGGAGGTAAAACTCTAACTTCATGAATTATCTATATATACTCATATACAAAATTATTCTATTATTTAATCATTTTGTTTGAAGAAAATTTTTATTTATTTATTTTTTTCTAATAAGCATCACGTCGACAGAGTCACTACCGAAAGTAGTCTCTCTTCTACCCCGATAGTGTATATATAGTCTCGTATCATTCAACATTGGTATTTTTTTTACTTGAGTAAAAATTATATTATTAACTTCAATCATCCGGATCTTCAATTATCCGAACCCGAGGAGTCCACCTTTTTTTTAGACATAATGAAGACCTTCAATCAAATGAAATTTTTTTAAAATCTGGCTAATTTAAAAGCTTTTTTTTAAATACGTATATGTTTTATATACATTTATTTTATTATATTCAGTGAGGGAATTTGAAGGCAGATTGGAGCAGTGAAAGAAAGCCTTTCGATGCCAAAGCCGAAAGGAGACGTTTCGGACAAAATTTATTCTTTCATTATCAGTCACTTATAGGCTATTGGTAATTATGCTCCAAATTTATCATAGATAAACTTATATGATATACACCAATGAATGTATACATATATACATTTATATTACAGTGGGGGG